>VDFB02253954.1:145543-169258 GCA_007258455.2 Sequoia sempervirens
CAGTGCCCCCTCCTCCTCTCCCTCTCCCTTTGCCTCTAGCACATACACCAACGATTGCACCATTTTTGATATCAACGTCACCCTCTTTGGCAGCCTCTCTCTCCACCAAGCTACATACCTATCTATCACACCATGGTCATATAATCCACCCCTCCACAACGACCCAGCCTTTTTGAGCTGATCCCACATCTGTCTCCCTTTGGTTGCTAGCACACTCTGCCCCTAACCCTTCTCCTAACTGATCTGTTGGTACCTTTGCTCTGACTCAAGAATTTATTGCAAGACCTTGAACTGACGTGTGAATATGTCAGGCCTATACATCTCGATAATATACAGATCCCGTATAATAAGGTAACATTTGGACAACATGTAGCCTCTATATAATTGGTCCTCTGCCTTCCACGATCTAAATCATAGGCCAAATACAACCTCCACATGATCTAATCCTCGATCAAATCATCTAGGGTTTGTTGCTAGAAAGAAATACTCCGGACCTCTACATAGTGTCACATCCCCTAATACTTAAAAGCCATCGGCATGTTTTCTCCCCTCTCCTTCACTCCCACAATATCTAGCTGAGTGATTTGGATATGCTGCTAGACCCACACCTGCAGTAGTGTCACATGTGTAATGTTGGCCGCTTGTTGGTAACACACCATGTGCATATCCTTATACAACTGTGACATGATGCACACTCCCCATGCATACACTCCCCTCTCCTCTCTATGATGTGTCACACCACCTCAATCAACTTGAGGGTGAAGAATCAACTGCTCCTATCTAGGAGGAGGATCTCACTTATCAGCCTACATAAGTACATTGGAAACAATGGTAATGTGTCGATGCGTGCATCTATGTCTAGTGCCTTCCTTGTGTGAGGAAGGTATTTTGTCTTGAATACAACCTGTAAGCTTTGCTTCAGGGGATTTTTGGTCACCCCACTCACCAATAATCCTCTGATGGGTAATTGGAGAATCCTCCAGATGTCCTACAATGTCACTATAATCTACCTCATGGGGAGAAGGAAAGTGTAGGTCTCCGAGCTCCATCACTCGATCAATGCAGTCAACAAAGGTCGATGGGCTTGGATCGCTGGGAATACATGCATAAGTAGCAGGTAAACCGTGTCTAGAGTGATGTAATCCTCGTCAGTGAATCCCTTTGTTAGCTCCTATATCATCGAGTGTCACTCCCTCATCCACATGATCCCTATAGGTTACATCCATACAACTCACTTGTCAGATTCTCATCTATCCTTTATCTTTTTTTTAACTCCCCTTTTGCACAATCACCCTTGTGCACGACACAATTTCCCATCCCTCTTTATGTGCAATCACCCCTATGAAAAGATAAATAGCCCCTATGGCTTGGTTGTAGATCTACCCCTATGAGGTGATAGATTCACCTATCTGCCATGTGAACGAAGGTTTTCCCTTTTCCCCCATAGGCAATCTTGCATTCGCCCATGCAAATGCGATCACACATCTACTAACAGACTCACCCATTTCGTCCCTTGGGTGGATTCATGACCTCTTCATAGGTGGATCCACTTTAGAATGGGCTTGCCATGCCATTTAGGGGTGATTTTTCAATCGCCCCTCCCATCATGTGTTTTCCCATGCAGACGCATGATCGCCCCTTTCTACCCGTGCATTCATCCATGAGCTATAGGGGTGAAGGCATCACCTCGGATAGGTGAGTTTTCCTCTACATGGGTGATTTTGCAACCACCTAGTCTACCATCTTGTAGGAAAAAGGTAAAAACCATGTGTGAAATGAAATGACGAAGTCTGATTTTTGAGGCGTACTTGCTAGGGAATGACACCCTCTTGATAGTACTCTTGAACCACATCCAACAGATGTGCGAGGTCTCCTCGATGCACCATTTTGCACTCTCAAACTCACTCGATGACACATGTGCACTAGAATCCAAATGAATATTAAATTTTCCTATTTACTATTTGTAGATAGGCAAATTCAATCAGATTTAGAGTTGAAAACAATAAATTAACTAAATCCTATCAAGCACAATAGAGTACAAAAAAACACGAAAATCACAATGAGAAGCACAAATGCAAACCAATCTCCGCGCTAACTCGATTTATCTCCATTGCTCTTCTCCACCTGCATGAGAATGCAAGATTTTGAAGGGTTGACAATGGAGGAATGTTGGATGCTCATTCCTGCAGCATAACAACTTGACGATGAAGAATGATAGAGATGGATTGAAGAATTATTTCGACAGAATTAGGATGCTAGACGAATCCCCCTCGATGGCCTATGAAAGGTTGGATTTATAGAGCCTTGATTTGGACAGAGATAAGATTTGACAAGATTCGATAAGGATTTGATTTTTGTTTTATTTGATCAAAGAGGAAATAAAGCAAGATAAGATAAGATTGTAAAAAGATAGAAGGATTCCATTTCCTGTTTTAAAGGAAATAAATCTTGAAAAAGATGAGGAGGATAATTGATGAATTATCTAATTAAATAAATTAATTAGATACACATGAGTTGAATTTTGGAAAGAAAGCGAGAAGATTTTTTTAGGATTTTATTAATTAAATAAAATTTGGATTTATTTAATTAACCTTGAATTTATGATTTCATTAATTAAATAATATAAATTATTTAATTAACATTAGAGGAATGGATAAATTATGAATGAATGAATTAAATAATATAAATTATTTAATTAACATTAGAGAAATGGATGGATTATGCATATGAATTTAATTATATAAATAAAATTTATTTAATTAAATAGATGATGACATGGGTACCTAGGGCAAAGCATGCTACAAGATGCCTAAATGATGTAATGAGACAAGTGTTGTAAGAGGACAATTTTTTGATGTCTACATTTTGCCCCTCTTTGAGATGATGTTCGAGATGATGAGATTTGTGTCAAGTAACATCATTTCAAAGAAGTTAAGGTATGGATAGAGGAAAATGGATAATGATATAAAGATAGGATGATGATGGAATGATGATGCCCCCTCGAGAGGATAGGCGGGTTGAACAAACAAGAGTATGCTCTCGAAATGAAATGATAAAGGATAGACAAGATGAATGATGTAAGATAGGAAGTGGATGAAGAAGATGAATGATACGCTATGCTGCAATGAAAGTGAGCAACCATGATGTTTGATTTAGAAATAGACATTATGCACCAAGATATAAGGACCAAGGTGACGATGTATCTCGTGCCCAGGCAAAATACAACCTTGTCTAGACGTATGAGGAAGTAGACTTAGAGCATTAAAGTGCTAATGCACAAAAGGTATGATGTGACCTTAGATGCAAAGGATAGTGCAAAAAAACTACTCCAACATACACAAGATATGAATATTAGCTGGAATGATACAAATTTGATACAAATGCAAGATAAAATGATAACACACACAAGCAAGCAAGAAAGCATGCACAAATGATACAAAAAAAACAAGGAATTGCCATTGTCAAGCTGTAAATCGATGATTAATTGATTGATTGATGATGATGATAGTGTTGTCATTGTGGGGAACGATATATCCCTAGATCAACACAAGGATGACTGATAATTTACTGATTGACTTGGATTGATTGGGTTTACAACAAGATTAGGATCAAGACCAACAGATGTGATTGGATAGTTTGACAAGATTGATCGACTTGATTGGTATGGATTAAGCACTGACTTGCATTTGGATTATTGCTTGAATTTTTGTTGGCTATTTGATTTTTTTTGTCTTTTGACATTTTATGATTTTTTTGGCTTTTTGAAATGTTTTGATTTTATTTTTTTGGACTTTTGAAATGTTTTGAGGTGTCAAAGGATGAAAATTTGAGTAGCCGCTGTGCTAGATACCAATGACAAGGGGAAAACCAAGTCTAGGTGCAAGGAGATAGATAGGATTGATGGATGAAAGGGTGGGTGATGGGAAAAAGGCTCATGATATATGGATGGATGGTATCGATGTATGCATCATAAGAGAGCAAGGATGTGATCTCCAAAGACTATGACGCATAGGAATAACATGCCCCATTCTAGGTACAAGACTTCAGATGTTTCTAGACAAAATGCATGACAACAGGATAATGACATGATTGGTTTAGATAGGATGAGATATGTCAAGAGATACCCAAAACATGTTTCAACCTTTTCCCCTATATCTTCACCAAACTCAAAAGAAGAAGGGTGGATGGATGGAATCAATATGATAGGGATGTATGATGGCTAAAGATGGTAGGTAGGATGGAAATGATATGACATGAAAATGATAGGTTGGATAGATAAGACATTGTGCCCCTGAGTGTAAGTGACATAGAAGATCAACCTACACATGATTCCTGTTTGCCAGGTTTTCATCTTGCATACTACCTACACTCGAAGTACTGGGTGTTGAATTTTTTGACCAAAGTAGTGTAAGTAGCCATTGTTTACATTGTCAGTTCACTATGATCCAAGTTTGCATAATAGGCAAGGAACTTCATAAATGTAGATTGTAACCAATGTATGGTAGCTCTAGATATGTAGGATGCAACACCATGCTCAGTAAAGCTAGTATTATGAGATTACCAAACTAATCTATTTGTTGAAGGGTAGGGATATCTTACTAGTTAGATGTGCGAGGGACCATAGTAAGTTTTTGGTTGGCAATAAAGTGCTTGAGTGATGCTCTCCCTCATACAATTAGTGGCCAAGATTTGAGGATGTATGTCAGAAAGGACATCTAGATCATTTGTATCTCTATTTCATTAAAGCTCGTGGAAGATATGTATGTAATCATGTATCTCTATTCTTATTGAGAAATTGTAAATGGAAAATGTCATTATGAAATTATGTAATATGGATTCATTACTTGGAATTTAGTAATATTTCTTTGTAATGCAATGGGAAAGTTTGAAATGAGATTGTTTCAAATGTGCATTTTTTTATTAATTAGAAAAGAAAAAATTTATTGCCTAAATGTTAGTATCATAAACTATTTGCATGTGGGTAAATCATAGTAAAAACCAATGGGTAGAAAAATGGGCATGTTACATTGGATTATCTATGGACAAGCATGTTATGTGCAACCGTGAGACCTTAATTTTCACTTGGAGGGAATAAATAAATCCAAATATGCCATGTGAGTTGAGTTATCTTTTGTCAATCTATCATTTCACCTCTTTTTTGCAAAACATCCTTGCTCAACTGGGCAAAATTTTGTGGTGTAAATTGTTGCCCAACTTTCTAATACGAGCTAAATCAGTTGGGAAATCTATGTTTCAGAGGTTCATTAAAGCCAAATGGAGACATTTACATCAAGGGTTAGGTCCTTATCTGGTGCTACCTCACGGGGAAGTCTATAGTGAAGCCTCGCCTCAGTCATATTTGGCATAAAATCCATCAAAGAGGAAGGTTGGCAAGACCCCCTTGTTGTCTTTCTGACTAGCAATGCCCTCTGTTTGTTCTAATGCACTAGTCGCCAGGACATTCAGGTCGCCGGGAGTTGTTATGTATCTCTCCACTAGAAAGAAATCACACCGACAATTATTCACCAGGCTAAGCATCGCCCAAGGAAGGGTGTCATCGGGGAAAGGTCTGGCCGACAGGGAGAGTCTCACCAAAAGAGTGGAGCTCTCGACATAGGATGGTAATCCCGGGGAAATGTTTGGCTGACATGCCAATGTCTCGGCGATGGTATGAGATCCTGCCAACCAATGAAGGGTCTCGATATGTGTTTTTCCTTCCATAAGAAGTCTTGCCGACATCAAAAAGTCTTGCCAATATGGATGACATCGGTGTAGTGTCTGGCTGTCGGAGTGATGTCCTGTCGATTGCTTGTGGTCTCGCCAAAACAAAAGGGTTCGATGTAATGAATGTCGTCGGTGTAAGATGAGAGCTTCACAATGAGGTCTTGCTGAGAGTATGATGCCTTGCCGAAAATGAGATGGGTTCGCTGTGACATCTTGCCTTCATTTGGAAGTCTTGCTGACCCATGGTCTCAGCAAAAGAAGGTAGATTCGCCATGATGTCTCGGCGAAAGCATCAACTCCTGCTAAAGATGAGGGGTCTCGGGGTAGCGTTTTGCTTTTGGTAAGATGTCTCACCGACTGTCATGTCCCTGAAATCGGACATTTAAATATTAAGAAACATAATTAAAATAGTTAACCATCTGATATTACACAATTGTAATTGTCCAAAACAATATTATAATTATGAATGTTATAAATAGTAAAGTATATAAAAATATAAAATATAAATGTAAAATAATATTATAATTGGACAATTATAATTATTATAAATACAAAATACATATTAAAATATATCAAAAGAATAAACAAGAAATATAATATTATTATAATTATAATTATCAAAAGGATAATATTATAATTATAGTTATCAAATAAATAAATAAACTATATATATATATATAGACAATTTTATTATAATTATAAAGATTAAATTAATAGTTAACCATTATCATGATTATCTCAGATGAGTATTATAATTACGATATAAATATAATAATAGATATCCTTTCATAAAGAATCAAAGAAGAAACAATCCTAAATAAACAAATATAATATATAAAATATAATAAATAACAAAATGTAAAAAATATAAATTAACAAACATACGATAATACTAACATAGCAAGGATAAAGCAATTATTAACAATTATTAACAAGGCCTAAGCTGCAGTGATCCTCATTAATAATAAAGCAAACTGTAAGCTGTTAGCAAATGATACGTCTCTCTAAAAGGTAGGAAACTCGAAGAGTCATGTCTTTGGAGGGAGTCGGGTACATAAGACAAGCACTCCAAACAAAGAGAGGGAAGGAAAAAAATGACAGAATAAAGAGAGAATATAGGAATATATTCTAAAACAAGAAACACCGAATCATTTATATAAGGCAGTTATACCACAGTCAAGATGTTGGGTATGTGCAAGTATCAAAGTCAGTGATCACCCTTGACCTCAGGGATTACCTTTAGAAGTGACTATTGAAGATATCGATTGGCTGTGAATGGTCATGACTTTTCCCACCGTGGGGATATAAAGAGAGTAGTCCAAATTAAAGCAAGGGAGAATAAAAAGAAGTAGTATCGGCAGAGGGATTAAGACAAAAGGTAAATGATTTTTGTTATAGAATAAATATTTACAATTTTACAAAGTATTAAGATTAATTAAAGAATGAATAAATGATAATAAATGAATAAAGAAGTTAGTAAGGGTAGTATGTCAGATATATGTTTAATATATGTATATAAGATAAATATAAATATATTGAATACAATATGTTCACTGTATATATAATTTATATGTTGATAAATATATTGTGGTAATTGATAAGTATATATATATTGAGATTCATGAATATCTCATAGAAGGTGGACACACACCAATTATATATGTTATATATATAATGTTATTTATTGTTATTCAATAATTATGCTAGCAGCAATTATTGAGTCTTATAAGTAATATTGGCTCTACTCATTCACTATGATGATAAATGGTACAATCAAATACCATCTTTGGGATATTGATAGGCATTTAATGTCCACCCTAATGTACCTTGAAATAGAATATAGAAGAATCATTCATAAGAGTGATAAGAAAGAAAGGGGTACTTCTTTGAAAAGAATGAAATATTTACATCACCTTGGATCTTATTAGATAATATCACATAAACTTATTGATCTTTAACGCTTCTAATGCCTCTTTGAGAAACAATTTTTGAGTACAAGATTCAGGTTAAGTGCCTCCACTAGAAAGGGGTCATTACACCGACACTCGGGTGTCTTGCTGACAGAAGGGTGCCTTCGGTATAATATTTAGAGCTCGAGGAAAAGTATCACCGACCCGCTTTGTCTCACTGACCATTAGGCACATAAGGATGGTCTCTCGCTAAAACAAGATGTATTCACCATGAGGTCTGGCCAAATCAAAGGAGGTCTCGGCGACAAGCTGAGAGTTCGGTGAAAGGTCTCGCCAACCAAGCAGTGTCTTCCTGACTAGATGGGCTCTCACCAAAACAAGAAGGCTCGCCATGAGGTCTTCCCGAAAGCAAAATGTCTTGCCAATGGTCTAGGTGATGGCCATTATGGAAGTCGATATAACTTTTGAACTCGCTATGTGGTCTTGCCGACGGTTGTGCGCTATGCCTAAACAAGCTTTTGACCATTGGGGAATCTATGTGGAATGTGCCCAGCCAATCAGAAGGAGCTACGGGTGAATCATTGGCAGCTTGACTGGTGCTAAGAGGATCAACATAGTGAAATCAACGTGGATCGGCTCTAAGGCATTCAAAGCAGCTCGACGAAGAGATTCGAGAGAGACACGAGGCCAAGAGTAAATGTAGTAGCTACAAAAGATTTGAAGGCTTCTCCGGGGAATGACTCTTCACTGACATGGACAATAAGGACACGTAGGAATGCAACATTAATTTTAGGCAAAAGATCTAAGGGAGATTTTTCTGAAGACATATATTTTGTAAGCCCTAAAGGGCTAATATCTTTTGTATATAGGGCATTTTTTTCCTTTTTGAAAGGAGTTCAGATTGTGCATTCTGGGGAGTCAGTGATTTTTTTAGCAATCCTCTCTTAGATGATGTATTCTTTGTAACTCAACTCAAATCTAGAATAAAACATAGAGTTTACCTCAGAATCTAGTGTTAATGTTTGTATTACTCTCAGTTCTGTATTTTTAGATTATGCAAGTTTTCAACTGTGTTTTTTTTCTAAATCTGTATTCATACCTTAAAGCTGTGAAATTCATCTTTCCCTCTTAAGATATGTATGTAGATCAAACCTTTTAAGAATGATGCATAAGTCTAAAGGGGTTCTATTGAGCAAGTGAAATACTAACTATTAGCTTTCCAGTGTATGTTCATCTTGTTCTCATTCCATGATTTCTATCAATTTGGTGTATCACCATAGGTTTAAGTTTTAATTTTTATGCATTCTCCTTCTCCCTTTTCCTTACAGAATCAGTAGTTAGGTGATACCGATACCAAAGGAAGTCGACCTTCTCCGGAGGTTGACCTCTGTCTATAAGTGACCCACAGCTTTAGAGGTCTTCCCATGTTACATTGGAATGTTGGACACCAGGTTCAACTAGGGTGCAATTTCAGGTGATAATAGTTTCTGGCACACCCGGTGGGACTATCGAACAAATAGTTTGGAAATTATATGTCTATTACTGGTTTTTGATATGTAGCTAGTAAATTTCAGGCCTTTCAGAGGTAAAATATCAGCATATCATGGCGACTCCAACTTCATAACAGCTAGTTCCAACAGCCTAGGTGTCTACAATTAATAAGGTTTGATCTTTAGGCTTGTTGTACCCCATTTCTTATCTCTGCAATGTCTAGTTATCAACAATATGATGACTTTCCACCTCCATTCCATGAGATTCATGTGTATATGTCCTCTCATCAGCCATACTATATAGAACAACCTACTGTTTTTATGTCAAATGACCCGGTATCAGCAGATTACCAGTATTTCCATCATGTTTCCCACCCACCCACTCTGGTTCAGCCTTTGTATCAATCCGTATTTGATCAAAATCAACCCTAAGAGGAGGTTTCTGATGTTAACCAATATGATTATTTATATAATCAGCCTCAAAAGCATCCATACCAGAACATATTCGACCTATTCCAACAGATTGACCATACGTTGTGGGATCTAAGTCAAGGTCTTCACAATATGGAGATTAATGATACTAGTAAAGTACTTGCATGCCTATCTAGGATGTTGGTTGATATCAAGGTGCAGAAAGGTATCATTATGCAACAACAAGAAATGGTTGAACAAGTCTACTTTTATGATCAAGGGAGAGTGGCAAAAAGAATCCAGTTTGAGGAAGGCCTTGAACGGGAAATAGATGCTAAGGAAGAACAAATGAAGTTGCTCTATGCTGAGGTACAAAATACTCAAGCTTACTCAAACTATCAACACCAACTAATGGAGGAGTTTCAAAAGAGGCAGCTTGAGGGGAGTTTCAAAGAGAAGAGAGCTGTTGTAGAAGAGGAGCAGCCCAGTGATCAAGTTAGTTCATTCACCATAGAGGAGAATAGAGTTCCAAATTTGTTACATCTAGCTATGGAGGAATATAAAAGGCAACAACAACAAAGGATTGAACAACTAGAAGACATCAAAAAATTTGGGCAGTTGTCGATTGATGATAGTCAACAAAACAACAATAGCACATGTGAAGATGATGTTGAATCAAATTCATTATTGAACCCCTCAGATTTTGATTCATTTGAAAAATTTTCTGATGCTATTTATAAGATGGCTGAAACTAGAAGGCATGAATTGTTAGTTGATGATCTTCACTTGCAGACAGAGAATGCCCAAGTTTCACTGGAAAAGGAGCCACATAAAGAAGAACAATTGGTTTATTTTCTTGACCAACTACCTGGTTTTATTAAGCAAGCTGAAGAGAGCATACATGCACCTATTTTACTAGTTGATTTGGAATGGCCAGAGAATATTGCTGACTTGTTCAATGAACTTCCTCAATTTGTTGATAAAAATGAATATCTCACATGTATGATAGCATCTATGCCTGGTAGGGAGCAACTAAATGATAAAACTCATCTGGATTTAATGAAAAATTATGAGTTAGATGATATCATAGAAGCTTCTTGTTCTAACATAGATGATGAGCTAGTATCATACGAAAGGGAAGCATGTGATCAGCCCATTCAAGTCGGTGAGACTATTGAAAAGGTTGTTGAAGATAATGCCTTGCAGCCTATGAAATTATTTGATGAGCTGCCCCACTTTGTTGAGGAGGAGGTGTGTTCTGTCATGAACAAAGAGCATAAGGAACAACAGTCTGAAGATTTGTTTTTAGTTATCCAACAGGGATATCAACTCCTTATTCAAGAAGATCAGACTGTAGCAGTCAATGAACAACCTGAATATTACCTCCAATCAACATCTTTTCAAGGAAAAGATGAAGCCTTTAGAGATCAACGAGAGGCCAACAAGGAAGGTTCAAGATTTTCCCTTACTAGAGGCTATCCAATCAGATACCTAGCCCAGATGGAGTCTAATACAACACCAATGCTCAATTATGCACTCACACATGAAGATACAATAGAGGATGTTATCAAGGATGCACTAACAACCAAACAAGAGTATGTTCAGCTCACCTATCCTCCTTTGATTGACAAAACATATGGTCTGTTTAGTGAGGTAAGTGAACTTATTCACCTCTTTCAAGAGGCAGTGCATCATCTTGTTAAATATTTTTCTGTGTATCATTTTTACTTAGCTGTCCTTGAGTATGCCAGTCATTATATTTTGAAAAGAAAGGGCAACTACTTCAACCATCCTGTGAATGGTTTTGTTTGACCAATTTCTCACTGGTTAGTATAGGGTAGGTTTAGTTGTTGTTTCAATTCCCTAAGTGTTGTTCCAACACAAATAAGTAGTTTCCATTAAGTAGTTTTTCCTATTTTCAGCAAATTTCCAATTGATCTGTTTCTTGAGTCACAAATGTGTTATAGCTATGTGCAAGGCTGCTCCAAGTCTGTTCCTCAGTTTTCCTAATGACTCCATGCCCAATGGATAGGCCAAGCTATTGGTCTTCATGTTTAGCAGGAAAACATCCAGCTAAGGTTGCTAGAAATGTTGTCCAACTTTCTCCTATGGGCTAAATCAGTTGGGAAATCTATGTTTCAGAGGTTCATTAAAGCCAAATGGAGACATTTACATCAAGGGTTAGGTCCTTATCTGGTGCTATCTCATGGGGAAGTCTATAGTGAAGCCTCACCTCAGTCAGATTTGGCATAAAATCCATCCGAGAGGAAGGTCGGCAAGACCCCTTTGTTGTCTTGCCAACTAGCAATGCCCTCTGTTTGTTCTAATGCACCGGTCGCTAGGACATTTGGGTCGCCGGGAGTTGTTATGTATCTCTCTGCTAGAAAGAAATCACATCGACAGTTATTTACTAGGCTAAGCATCGCCGAAGGAAGGGTGTCATCGAGGAAAGGTTTGGCCGATAGGGAGAGTCTCACCGAAAGAGTGGAGCTTTCGGCGTAGGATGGTAATCTTGGGGAAATGTTTGGTCGACAAGCCAATGTATCGGCAAAGGTATGAGATCCTTCCGACCAATGAAGGGTCTTGATATGTGTTTTTCCTTTAGCAAGAAGTCTTGCCAACATCAAAAAGTCTTGCTGATATGGATGACATCGGTGTAGTGTCTGGCCGCCAAAGTGATGTCCTGCCGATTGCTTGTGGTCTCACTGAAACAAAAGGGCTAGATGTAATGAATGTCGTCAATGTAAGATGAGAGCTTCGCCATGAGGTCTTGCCAAGAGTATGATGCCTTGCTGACAATGAGATGGGTTCACTGTGACATCTTGCCTTCGTCTGGAAGTCTTGCCGACCATGGTCTTGGAAAAAGAAGGTAGATTCGCTATGATGTCTCGGTGAAAGCATCAACTCTTGTCGAAGATGAGGGGTCTCGGGGTAGCGTTTTGCTTTCAGTAAGATGTCTCACCGACACTCAGATGTCTTGCTGATAGAAGGGTGCCTTCACTATAATATTTAGAGCTCAAGGAAAAGTCTCATCGACCTGCTTTGTCTCATTGACTGTTAGGCACATAGGGATGGTCTCTCGCTAAAAAAGGATGTATTCGCCATGAGGTCTAGCAAAATCAAAGGAGGTATCGATGATAAGATGAGAGTTTGGTGAAAGGTCTCACCGACCAGGCAGTGTCTTCCCAACTAGATGGGCTCTCGCCAAAACAAGAAGGCTCGCCACGAGGTCTTCCTGAAAGAGAAATGTCTTGTCGATGGTCTGGGTGACGACCACTATGGAAGTCGATATAACTTTTGAACTCGCTATGTGGTCTTGCCGACGGTTGTGCGCTATGCCTAAACAAGCTTTTGACCGTCGGGGAATCCATGTGGAATGTGCCTAGCCAATAAGAAGGAGCTACGGGTGAATCGTTGGCAGCTTGACCGGTGCTAAGAGGATCAATAGAGTGAAATTGAAGTGGATCAGCTTTGAGGCATTCAAAGCAGCTTGACGAAGAGATTCAAGAGAGACACGAGGACCAGGAGTAAATGCAGTAGCTACAAAAGATTTGAAGGCTTCTCCAGGGAATGACTCTTCACCGACATGGACAACAAGGACACGCAGGAATGTAGCATTAATTTTAGGCAAAAGATCTAAGGGAGACATATATTTTGTAAGCCCTAAGGGGCCGATATCTTTTGTATATAGGGAATTTTTTGCCTTTTTGAAAGGAGTTCGGATTATGCATTCTGGGGAGTCAGTGATATTTTTTAGCAATCCTCTCTTAGATGATGTATGCTTTGTAACTCAACTCAAATCTAGAATAAAACATAGAGTTTACCTTGGAAGCCAGTGTTAGTGTTTGTATTACTCTCAGTTCTGTATTTTTAGATTATGCAAGTTTTCAACTGTGTTTTTTTTCTAAATCTGTAGTCATACCTTAAAGCTGTGAAATTCATCTTTCCTTCTTAAGATATGTATGTAGATCAAACCTTTTAAGAATGATGCATAAGTCTAAAGGGGTTCTATTGAGCAAGTGAAATACTAACTATTAGCTTTCCAGTGTATGTTCATCTTGTTCTCATTCCATGATTTCTGTCAATTTGGTGTATCACCGTAGGTTTAAGTTTTAATTTTAATGCATTATCCTTCTCCCTTTTCCTTACAAAATCAGTAGTTAGGTGATACCGATACCAAAGGAAGCTGACCTTCTCCAGAGGTTGACCTCTATCTACAAGTGACCCACAACTTTAGAGGTCTTCCCATGTTACACTGGAGTGTTTGTCTTACATTATGGACTCTCGTAACTGCTTGCATAAGAAATGTATTTTTTAAGTCTAAAATGTTATCCTGTACCAAAACATGGACTATTATTTATGAAAATTTATTTCTTGGCCCTTCCAAATGCAACCATGATGTTCGTTTGCCCCCAAAATGCTTTTATAAATTTGTATTCTACATACCACTTCAAAATCCCTATAGCTTATAAGACAAAAAAGATAGAAACAAAACACACATACATACAACAAAAGTTAAAGGTTAGCATGTTCATGTTAGCTTCACGAAAGCTTAACCATCAAAATTAGAAAATAAATAAATATAAAGACTAAAAAATATAAACCAAAAATCAAATCTAATCCCACTTTATCGATTCCACTGCAAACCTCAAATGAGAAATATGTTGCTTTTCCTTTGGATGTGGATGCCAAACCTTGGCAACATAGCACATTGATTTTAATTTATTTTGAATGATGATAGATTTTGATAAAATGAATTTGCATAAGATGTGGGATATCAAATTGATGAATTAATGATCTTATTTATAGATTTTTCAAGGCATAATCAAACAAGAGACGAGGATGACATTGAGAACTAGAGTTAATTGAATTGTCTATGGAGTCAACTCAACTGATAAATAAAAAAGTGTAATTTCGAGCTCATTAGAAGAAAAAAAATTAATTATTTAATTTTTGAATAAATAAGAGGAATAAGTTTCCATTCAAATATGAAGTTAACTTGTGATAAAAATAAGTTTCTAATTTGAAGACAAAGTTAACTTCTGAGAAGATAATTATGAATTATTTAATTTATTTAATAGATTTTTATAATAAGAAAGTTGCCATCTTGAAGAATGAGTTAATTGATGACATGAAAATTGAAATTTTATTTAAAAATAAATAATTAGCTCTCATTTAATTAAATAATAAAATATTATTTAATTAAATGGATAAATAGAAAATAGTAAAATGCAATAAATGATAAATGGTAATAAATGGTAAATCAATTATGATTAGTAAATGATGAATGCAATGATTAATTAATACCATGAAAAATAGATGTAATTAATGATTAGGAAATGAAATGATGATGATTAGGGTTAGGGGAATAATTTCAATGTCTACAATGGTATCTTGCAAAATAACCATTCAAAAATTATGAAAGTATTTTATGAGCACTTCAAAACCTTTTTATTGATGATTTAGTCAATGACTTCAGCATATTGTTTCTAGTTGTATCCTATAAAACTAGACTCAACATACAAAAAATTTCTCAACCACTTTCTTTCCATAGAAGAACTTGATTATGTCCTCTATTGTATGACCTTGGAAAAAAGATCGAGAATCAACAGGCTCTAAGCTAAATCTATAAACCTCATTGGCCCCACATTCAGGATGATTTTTATAATGTTTACCTGAAATGATTTGAAACTAGATCATTGGGAGGTGTAATTAATCATGTGCTAATTAAATAGTTGGACATATTGTCATTAATGTCAAAGGTGAGAAGATTAATTGTCACTAGTGTCAAAGTAAATGGATGAGATTGTCATTGATGTCAAAGGAGATGCTAAGATCTAGAAGGACTAGAAGTGAAGTCAAGTTTAGGTTGTGTCGCTAAATCAAGTGATTTTACATTCTTATATCACCAAATCAAGTGATTGCACATTCTTGTATTGCCAAATCAAATTATTGTACATTCTTGTAGGGTCAAGGTTAGAGGTTGAAGGATATTGAATTACCATTTTTAAGGATGGGAACATGGTCATAAATATATTGTGAAAGTGTGAGATTGATTAACAAAATGTTTGTTTATGCATGGGATCACCAACCATGCATCATATTTATGGATAAAATTGGTGGACATCATTTTAGTGAAGAAATTCTAAGGGAAAATTATGTGGGAGTTTAGTTGTAGCTGTGAATACTCATGGAACATGCTATATTTGGTGGTTGTTGTTAATTTTTGTAGCTTGGACAGGTGTATCCATTCCCAAGGATTATTTAATTAATTTTTCTGGAGACTTCTAGAGAGGAGTTAGTTGTCCAGATAATTATTTAATTAATTAATTGATTCCTCTAGAGACTTCTAGAATCTAGTTAGTTAGGGTTTGTTAGAGTCTAATTAATCTTAGCCATTGATTGAGATTAAATCATGGCCATTGGTTTTTCAATGAGAAAAGTATAAAAGGGGGTCAATGGGAATTTGGAGAACATACACTTGAGAAAAACTTGTAGTGATAGCAAGTAGATTTGCAGTGAGAGAAAATAGTCTTGCAGTGATAGCAAGGGCGTAGTGATAGCATTGGGGACAACAACAGTGGAATTTCAATAGGAGAAATTGAGGGAAGAATTTCTGGAGCTCTGCCAATAAGAGGCAAAAAGTTTATGTATCTCTTAATTTGCTGAAGTTTAATAACATTCCTCATCTGCAATACTGGTTTTCACTTCAGGGTTTTTCTAGGGACAATTTGTCCAAAAATATTGTGTTAATTATTGTGCATGTTTTCTTCTCTATTCTTGTGAGTTTATTTGTGAAGTTACAATTGTGTTATTTTTCAATATTTGTTGTGAATTGATTTTCCTAGTCAAATAATCTATATTAGATAGGAGATTAATAATCAATAATTGCAATAGAATTTTCACATGGTATCAGAGCTGATATGAGGGCAGACAAGGCTTAGTGAAGGAAGGAAAAATTAAGGGTTTATAAAACCCAGTTCTACCTCTTCAGAATTATTTTTATTTTTATTATTTTATTTTTTAAGATTGCCTCAACAAGTTTAAGAGATCAAGACAAATTGGATGGATCCTCAAATTTTGGTGTCTAGAAAGCCAAAATTTCTTTATTGCTAGAAGAGAATGGTATCAAGGAATATGTGACCAGTGTTGTAGCTGTATCTATAGATCCAACACAACTCTTAGCATATAAGAAGGAAGATGCCAAGGCAACGAGGCTAATTCTTGACAGTGTCAAGGACCATATTTTTCCACATATTGCAGAGTTAGATACAACGAAGAAGATGTGGGATGCCATTCTGAATCTATACCAGAATGCTACCACTAACCGAAAGCTGATTCTCAGAGAAAAGTTGAGGAATACCTAGATGAACAAGGGGGAAGACGTTACAAGTTACCTCACTAGACTTAGAATTGTCAAGGATGAGTTGGCAGCTGTTGGAGATAAACTAGATGATGACGAGCTAGTACAGATAGCAATAAATGGGTTTACTAAGTAGTGGGATGTCATTGTTCAAGTTATCAATGGATGAGACACCTTACTAAGTTGGGATTGATTATGGAGTGACTTCACTCAGGAGGAGCTTAGACTAAGTCTTGTTAGTGGAACCAACAGTAAGAATCATAAAAAATGAGGTAGAACAGGAAAAGGGAAAGTGAAGAAGGGGTCTAGAAAAGGATCAAATCCACAAAGTGAAAAGAAGGACTTATCTAAGATCAAGTGTTATGGCTGTCATGAGTTTGGCCACTATGTCAGCGATTTCCCACAAAGGAAGAAGAATGAAAAGAAAGGAAAGAAGCAGATGACAACTTTAGCAAGTGCAGATGAGCTCTCTAGTAGAATGAGGGATGAGTTTGCACTCATAGTTTGTATGGTTAGCTCAACCTCATAGGGTGTTTGGTATATAGACAGTGGGGCGCCATTTCATATGACATGAGTTAGAGAGTACTTCTCTAGTTATAAGGAGGAGGACATCAAAATACAAATTTATATGGGGAACATGTCCAAACTCAATCCAATTGGGAAAGGGACTGTTCTATTTCAGAGGGAGAATGGAAAGCTAATTCCCATTCATGATGTGTTGCATGTGTCAGGCTTGGGTATGAATTTGATTTATGTATCCATCCTTTAGGATAAAGGTTACAATGTACTCTTTAGAGGGGTGAATGTGTTAATCAGGCATAAGGATTGGAAATCACCCATAGCTATTGGAGTTAGGAGCGACCAAATTTACAGGTTTCAGTTTGATACTCATAAGGAATTGATGAGCAACAATAATTATAGAGATCAAGGAGAGTTATGGCATAGGAGGATGGGCCATATACATCATGGAGCACTTAAATTGCTTCATGAGACAGTGATAGGTGTTCTAGAGGTGAGCATAGAGCATGATGATGTATGTAAAGGATGTGTGTTAGGGAAGTTTGCGAAAGAATCTTTTCCAAGGAATGACACTAGATCCAAGGGTGTTCTTGATCTAGTACATTCAGACATATGTGGACCAATGTCAATGATGTCTCTATGATGATACGTGTACTTTGCTACTTTTATTGACGATTTCTCCAAGAAGATGTGGATATACTTCTTGAAGACCAAGGATGAGGTTTTCAGTTGCTTTCAAGAGTTCAAAGCTCTTGTGAAGAATTTGACAGGAAGGAAGATAAAGGTTCTTTGGTCAGACAATGGAGGTGAGTACAAAGGGAAATAGTTCTAGGAGTTCTATACCAGGGAAGGAATCAAGAGACAGTGGACTGTTCCTTACAACCTATAGCAGAATTGGGTTGCTGAGAGGAAGAATCGGTCTATATCAGAGGCAACAAGGGCTATGCTGTATGACTAGGATATGCCATGTTACTTATGGGAAAAGGCATGTAGTACATCAATATACATACAAAATAGGGTTCCACATAAGGTATTGGGCAAGATGACACCAGAGGAGGTGTTCTCAGGGAAGAAGCCAGATGTCAGCCACTTCAGGATATTTGGGAGTTTGCAATATTGTCACATTCTAGGGCCTACACGTTCCAAGTTAGATCAAAATGCAAAGAGAGGGTACTTTGTTGGGTACAATGAAACCTCAAAGGCATATCGAATATTCATTCAGGTGCCAAGAGAATTATAGTTAGGCGTGATGTCAAGTTCACAGAGGACAAGGCATTTGGGAGGTCCAAAGATTTTCCAATAGATGATTAGAGTGAGCAGCCAACAGAAGCTCCAAGGATCATGCAACCAAATCAGGGGCAATGAAGCTCGAGTACAGTTACTAGTACAAGCACAAGCTCAGGTGTTGAGAGTTTGTAGAGTATAGAGCAACAGATGAAGTAGATCCAAGAGATGCATTAGAGAGACATGGAGGTTGATATTGCATCCTCTACAGTTGGTAGCAGGAACCGACATACACATAGGGATACTTAGGAGTTTGTGGGAGCTCCTAGGACGAGTAGTAGACAATGGAGACAACCAACTAGATATGATGACTATATGACATTAGTTAGTCAATTGGTACATAGTGAGCCTTCCAGCTATCAGGAGGTCACACAACAACATGTGTGGCAAGATGCTATGTTTGAGGAATATACCTCAATAATGTAGAATGATGTGTGGGAGGTTGTGCCTAGACCAACAAATAGGGCAGTGGTTGGATCACGCTGGATCTATAAGATCAAGCACAGTGCAGATGGTATCATCAAGAAATACAAGGCAAGGTTCGTGGCCAAGGGGTTCTCTCAAAAGGAGGGAATAGACTATGAGGAGACATTTTCTCTAGTGGCCAGGTATACCTCTAGACAAGTCGTTATCTCACTTGCAAAATAGATGGGATGGAAGATCCATCAGATGGATGCCAAGATGACATTTCTTAATGGTGAATTGAAAGAGGGGGTATACATAGAACAACCAGAGGGATTTGTAGCACACAACAGTGAAACCCACATGTGCAGATTGAAGAGAGCTTTGTATAGACTCAAGTAGGCTCCCAGGGCGTGGTATGAGTGCATTGATAGATACTTGCAGGGAATGGGCTTCATCAAGAGTGAAGCGGATGCTAACCTCTACTACTTGGTGGTTGGGGGTGAGGTTCTCATTCTTGTTCTATATGTGGACAACTTGTTTTTAATAGGTTCACTAGGGCTCATAGAGGAGTGCAAGAGGGACCTTGCAATAGAGTTCGAGATGAAGGATTTGAGGCTTCTACACTACTTTTTAGGCATGGAGGTATGGTAAATAGATGGAGAGATTTTCCTTGGATAAGGGAAATACTGCATCAAAATCTTGAGGAGGTTCGAAATGGAGAATTGCAGAGCCATGTCTACTCCTATGATCATGAATTGGAAGAAGGTAGACTCATTCAAGGAGAAGGATGTAGACCCCACCTTATATAGGCAGTTGATTGGATCTCTCATGTATTTGGTCAACACCAGACTAGATATATCCTTTGCAGTAAACTCTCTTAGTCAGTTCATGGTTGAGCCGAAGAGAGTGCATTGGAAAATGAGAAAGCATGTGTTGCGATATTTGCATGGTACAATTGAGTATGGGATCAGATATACTCGAGGTGATGGTATCAGGTTGATAGGCTATACTGATGCAGATTGGGTAGGAAGTACAACAAATAGGAAAAGCAATTTAGGGTGCTGCTTCAGTTTGGGATCAGGAGTTGTCTCTTGGTACAACAAGAAGTAGAAGTTCGTGGCTTTGAGTTCTGCATAGGCAGAATACATAGCAGCTAGCATGACGACGTGTGAGGCAATATGGCTTTAGAAGTTGCTGGTAGCCTTGTTTGGTTAGAGGGTTGAGACTACAGTGATACACTGTGACAATCAGAGTTGCATCAAATTGTCTAAGAATCTGGTGTTTCATGATAGGTCTAAGCATATAGACATCAAATATCACTTCATCAAGGATTGTGTACAACGGAGGATTTTTCAGCTACAGTATATACCTACAAATCAGCAAGTAGCAGAAATTTTGACTAAGGCATTGGGGAAGGAAAATTTAATTTTCTTCAGAGATAGGTTGGGTGTCATGCAAAACACCTTCCTCGCTAAGAGGGAGTGTTAATTTTGTAGCTTGGACAAGTGTATCCATTCCCAAGGATTATTTAATTGAGAAATTTTTAGGACTTTAGGAAGGTTAGTTATCTGGGTAATTATTTAATTGTCGTTGATTTCCTCAGATAACTTCTGAATCGGAGTTAGTTTAAGTTTTATTTAAGTCTAAAATAATCTTGGCAGTAGTTAGAGGATTAAATCATGGCCATTGGTTTCAAGTAAGGAAAAGAAATATAAAGGATCATTGGGCATTTGGAGAACATGCTTGAGAAGAACTTTACGATGCTCAGTAGATTCGCGATGAGAGAAGAAGCCGTCTGCTGCGATGGCAAAACGTGAAGTGATAGTGTTAAGGACATGATGTGAGTGGAACATTTTAGTAGGAGAATCAGGGAAGAGATTTTTAGGATGTCCAGAATATTGTGGACTCTTCCATTCTAAAGAGGCAAGAGATTTTAGCAAATTTGCTGAAGTTTAATAAAAATCCTCATTTGCAGTATTGGTTTTCCCTTCGGGTTTTTTCTAGGGACAATTTGTCCAAAAATATTGTGTTAATTATTGTGCATGTTTTCTTCTCTATTCCTATGAGTTTATTTGTGAAGTTGCAGTTGTGTTATTTTTCAATATTTGTTGTAAATTAATTTTCCGTAGTCAAATAATCTATATTAGATAGGAAATTAATAATCAGTAACTGCAATAGAATTTTCACAGTTGTTACTTGGAGCTCAAGCAATGACTAACTTTGAGCCATAGAATAAACTAAAAGCACATAACATCATAGGTCACGAAGGAGAGGAAAAGGCCACCAGGTTACAGTCAAAGTGAAGTTGACTTGGACAGGCCACGAGAGGGAGGATAAATAAAGCGCTCAAAGAGTTAAATTTGTTTTAATGATGGTCAACCACCATATAGAAGTAAATGGTATACACCATGAAGTAAATAAAAAAGAGTTTACTATAAGGAGTCACCTACAATAAAAGGAGAACAATTAAAATAAAGACTTGTTAAAGATAGTTGAGATATTTATTAAAGGATGCCTCCCTTGGGAGAAATCACATCCTCTCCATGAAGAAGCATTAAGGTATAAAATAAGAAATGTGAAGTGTGGTTTAGCAATGGTGGAGCAAGCTATAGAGGAAATATCATTACAAGAAAATTTAAAAGAAGAGTGTGTGGAGAAAGAAATAAACCAGTCTTACACCAACAAATTTGCAAATGAGGATTTAAAAGAAGATAATAAAAGGCAGATTTGTGACAGATCTATAAAGAGGAGTTTATGCAAATTTAAAACAAAAATATATAGCAGATTTATAAAAAGAAGAATATAAAGAGGAGTCTATGTCAGATTTATAAGAATATGTATATGCAAATTTAAAGAATGGTAAATACAAATTTGAAAGGGAATGAAGTATGGAAGTTTAAAAATAAAAATCAATCAAACACACAAAGAGAGCAAGGAGTAGATAAAGATAGAGATCATTCAAATAATAAAGCATTTATGAGTGAGTATAAAAGACATATTGGTCGAAGAAATAAGGAGAGATTATGTATTAAAAAATATCATCCAAGCATGCGTGATCATACAAATAAGTTATGATTAATGAGAAATTATAGAAGTGAATAAAAGGAAGATCAAGATATCAATCATCTGTTGAAGAAACACCATCTCAAAGGTGGAAATTTGTTGTGGAAGTTGGTGCTCCCTAAAGGAGAGATTGGTTTCTCTCTCTAAGTTGGTGCTTAGTAGTGGGGGTTGGTGCCTCCAATAGGTTGGTGCCTACAAAGATTGTAAAAGAGATTTATATAAAAACAATATTTTACTATGGCTTTCTCTTGTAAGGGTTTTCATGTAAATCACACATGTTCTTGTGTTGCATTATTGTTAGATCTTATGCGAATGATATTATGCAATTAATATTATTGTGGTTGTTAGTTTGAAAAAGTAAAAGATTGTATTTTACTAATTCACTGCCCCCTCTTTGTATAATCATATGCTCATCATAAACTTATCCCAAAAGGTAAAGACAAAGAACCATTAATGGATGACAACCTATAACCCTCCTTAATGATTCACACAAAATCATTGTTAAGAATTTGACATGAAGGATTAAATAAATCTCAACCGATTGTTCATAGATAGAGTAGATTAACTTTTCTTTAGAGGAACTTTCATTTTAGACAACTTGGTTCTTGCTTGGGAAGCGATTGAATGGGCTCAACAATCTTCCCAACCTTGGTGCACTTATCAAACTCGAATTTGATAAGATCTATGATTGCATCCATTGGCCCTTCATTCTAAAAATGTAAAATGTCTTGACTTGGGCCCCAAAATATATGTTAGCAAATCAACACATTGTTTATGGATGTTAATGTCAAATATATGGTTAATGGTGTTCTCTCTCCCCAATTCCCTTTGTAGAAATCAATTTTCCAGGGATGTCCTCTTATGTTGTTCCTTTATGTCCTTGTTGTAGATGATCTTGGATATCTTTTTCAACATGCACTCTCCAATAGGCTTATTCAAGGTATTTCGGTCATAGACAATGCTACAACACTTAACTCTCCTTTTGTGGATGAAAACATGATTTTCATTCAAAACTCAAAGGAGGAGGTGACTCATACTCTCTACTTATTAGAGTTATTTTGCTCTATCTCAAGGTCTAAGCTGGCTATGCATTAAATTGAATTCATAATGACATGGTTGAACCCCAACCACCTTGGATCCCTAGTAAATGGCGTGAGGTGAAGCATGGTATTATCACAAGGTACCTTGGGATCCCCTTTGGAATTGGATATATCTCAAAAAAATGTGGACATAATATAAAATAAACTCTTGAATTAAACCAAGTTTTTATTAATGACTAGTAGAATTCAAGTTGCAAACAAAATCTTTTTGGCTAGCCATGTTTACGTTTCTTTCCATTAGTTTCCATCTAAAACTTGCTACAAACAACTGACTAGGTTCATCAAGAACTTCCTTTGGGCTAATTGGGGAAATAAAAAAGGCATGCTTGCCACTTCATGGATTCACCAGATTCAACCAAAAGATAAAGGGGGATTGGGAATCATATACCCTTATATGCAAGGTATTTTTCTTACTGCTAAATGGATCATAACGTTCCTCAATGGTG
>VDFB02253954.1:169358-181996 GCA_007258455.2 Sequoia sempervirens
GGAAAGAGAGACAGATATAGTTGTGAGAGGGATGCATCTTGGTCATTAGTGGCTTGGTCAGATGACCCCACCAAGGAGGCAAGATATTGGATGGGTTTATATTACATCACAATGCCAAATCTATCCCAAAGAGCCCCCCATAAACATCATTGTATAATAGGAGTGCAGGGCCCTCATGATCAGGATAGAGATCATACTCAGGAGGATCAGGTGGGTCCAGTGGATATAGGGGACCACCAAGAGGAGAGAGAGGGGTACCCGAGTCACTACAACGTTTTGATGCGATGAGTAGTGGTTAGAGGGGAACAGGGGATGGAGATAGGATGGTGACAAGATTCCAATTTTGACAAATACACAGGTGGAAGCAACGTATACATATGCAGAGTTCATGTACATACTTTGATAGATGATGCATTGATTCTTTATATTCATACTGATACATGACACATGATGTGTCTTTTGTACTCACATTATTCTCCTCTAGACATGTACACTTTTATTATTTGATTGACATGGATGAACATTATGGACTATATGGATATGTTGGATATTGTGATGATATATGATGGATGATTTTTTATTGTGCATTATATGTGATGTTTATGTGATGTTTCTTATGCTTATTATGGATGTAGGCATGATGGATATGTGTTTATGATTATGATGGATATTTTAGTGCAATATGCATGACTAATGATCTGCGATGCAGTATGTGATGCATTATATGTTTATGATTATGATATGTGATATGATATTTTATGGATGTGATGTTTATGCATGCATTGGGTGATTATGAAACATGTGACTAACATGTTTGTGATGCAGGATGTGATGATTATGTATGCAGTTGGATGACTATGATATATGCGACTAGCATGTTTGTGATGAAGGATGTGACGTTTATGTATGCAATTGGATGATTGTGGTATATGCAACTAACATGTTTGTGATGTAGGATGTGACATTTATGTTTATGATGATGATGTTGATGTTTAGTACTTATGATATTGATGTTATGGATGTGATTAGGATTGATTGTGATATAGAATGGATGTGGAATGTAATGAATGTGGATGCATATAATGTTTCTAATGCAATGAATTATTTTAATGGAATGGTAAAATAAAATGGATTAAGATGCTTAGAATAATAAATCTATATTATTAGATAAACAACTTAAATGATTATGATAATGCAAATGAAATGGATTAAGATGCTCATAATAATAAATCTATATTATTCTAAACAACGCAAATGATTGTGATAATGCAAATGAAATGGATTAAGATGCTCAGAATAAAAAATCTATATTATTCTAAACAACTTAAATGATTGTGATAATGCAAATGAAATGGATTAAGATGCTTAGAATAACAAATTTATATTATTCTAAACAACTTAAATGATTATGATAATGCAAATAAAATTGATTAAGATTCTTAGAATAACAAATTTATATTATTCTAAAGAAATTAAATGATTATGATAATGCAAATGAAATGGATTAAGATGCTTAGAATAACAAATCTATATTATTCTAAACAACTTAAATGTTTATGATAATGTAGATGAAATGGATTAAGATTCTTAGAATAAAAAATATATATTATTCTAAACAACTTAAATGATTATGAAATGGATATGGTACATCTTCCAAAATTGAAACAATCTTGGTAGGAAGAATAGGTGGGGGGATATCATTTGCACAACCAAAATTCAATGATTAAAAGCTAGGTGAATGGATTGAGAAAATGTAATAGGATAATGAATGAAATTTAATTTTAATGCTTATGTTATCACATCAGGAGCACTATATTTTAATATAGTGTAGGATACTAAGTGCTAGGGTATAAGGAACCAAGGAAAATTAGCATTCTACACACAAGATTGACACAACAAACATATAGGTTAATACAACATCCCAAAGTCACAGGTGCCTTGGTCAAGTTGATGTTGGAAAACAACAAGCACAAGGGGTTGCCCCAACATAACACAATATCATAAATACCTTGGTGGGTAGTACGCAAGACAACCAAGAAAACACAATCACACAAATAGCCAAGAGATGCCCCTATGTCTACCTATCAAAGTGCACCATGATATGATGGATCATGGCGACCTTGAGTAGATATGATAGGAAGCTCAAAAGATAAACAAAAGGAAAAATCATGAAGAAATCACAATAAATATCAAATATCCTTTTTCATTGGGACAATACATGGATGATATTGACACGGTTTGATATAAGGAAATATATATCCTACGAAGACCGAAGATGGATGGGATGGATCAGAGGGTCAACATGAATTGGGATAATTGAAATAGATCAAAATTTCTAGGAACTAGTAGATTTTTTTGGTTAATCCTAGCAAGATAAGGACACTCCTAGTGACACAACAAATGTAAAGACACACCTTAAAGGAAAAATCTATGCCTCAAGGGCACATCAAAGATGGCCTTGCCTACGTGAAAGTGCAAAGGCAATGTAGTTTGATAAAAGGACCAAAGATTGGCGATGGATGAAAGATAGATGAACGATGAGGAAAGACTCAAAAGGATGGAATAAAGCCTCAGGGGCTCATCAAATATGCCCTTGCCTATGTGAAAGCATAGAGGAAACGTAGTTTGATAAAAAGATACCAAACAAAAGATGAAAGATGGAAGATGAGACCCAATGATAAAAGATGTGAAGATGAATCCTAGATGAGGACATGAGATTAACCAACAAGACACTATATACAAATGATGATAATCAACCAAAACCCAATTGGCATAAGAACGTAAGATCAGGATACCCAATAAGACTCATAGAAGCTCACCACCAACAAACAAGAGAATCTTAGAACTTGGGATAGTAAATTTAAAATCTTCTAATTCTCAATAAAAATATACCATGGGATATGGGATAGGACGGATAGGGTGTGTTGATGGGATGGGTCAGATACATAAGCATGTAAGCAAACAGGATGCAAGGTAGATAATTATTAAGCCCTCTATGAATGGTGCTTGTTGCTAAGTTTTCACCAAATGCACTTATCCAAGGTGCCACCAAAGGTGGTTTTCATCATAGGATGATTTATTTCTCTTTACTATTGACATCGTTTTTTTTATGTTTTGACATTTTCCATTTTTTTGTAGTTTTTTGAATTTTTAACTTTTTTTTAGTATTTTCTAGTTGGAATAACCCAATTGACTTAGGTGTAAAACCACTTTAGATGCACAATATTGATGGGTTCCTCCAAGGGTTCCCCCTCGAGTGTGGAAACTAGCAAGCCAATACACTTTAGAATCATACTTAGCTGTGATGACATATGGACCCAACCAATTAGCTTCAAACTTCCCTTTCTTCTCTTTGTCTTGTTGGGTATGTTGATCTTCCTTGATTACAAGATCACCAATCTGGAATTGACGGGGTCGGACCTTCTTGTTATAGCTCCTTTTAAGCCGATGTTGGTAAGCCTACAAGTGATTATAAGTGTTGAGATGTTTTTCATCAAGAAGCTCTAATTGACTGAGACATGCAACTTGATACCCCTCATCATTAATTAGGTTCTTCAAAGTGATATGAAGCGAGGAAAGTTTGACTTCAATCAAAAATATTGCATCAGTGGCATACATAAGTGAGTATGGTTTAGCACCTATGGAGGTACAAATGGATGTGCAATAGGCCCAAAGGGCAGGATTGAGGTGGAAGTACCAATCTAGACTAGTGTTATTGACAACTTTCTTTAGGATTTTGATTAATCTTTTGTCAGTTGCTTCATCCTATCCATTACCTTGAGGGTAATAGGGTGTGGACCATCAATGTTGGATATGGAAAGCCTCACATAGTTTTCTTACTTGCTATTTTTTAAGAGGTTTACCATTATCATTGATGATGGTGAATGGGATACCATATCTACAAAGAATATGATATAGGATAAATTTGGATATTTGGGTTCTGATAATGAGGGAGAGTGGAATAGCTTCCACCCATTGAGTGAATTATTCAATTGTAGTGATGATGAAGGTATCACCATTTGAGAATGGAGGGTATATCTTATTGATTAAGTCTAAACCCCATTGTGAGAAAGGCCATGGTGTTGTGATTGGTTACAAGTCCTACATAGGAGCATGGATTAAATCTACATGTTGTTGACATGGTACACTTCTTGACAAATTCACATGCATCATGTTCCATAGTGGGCCAATAATACCTAATTCGAAGAAGCTTCTTTTCTAAGACCATCCCAATAGTGTGTGCCCCACAAATGCCACTATGTACTTCACCTAACACTAATTTGTATTTTGGTTCATTCAAATATCAAAGAAGAGATCCATCATACCCTCTACAGTAAAGAGTGTCTCCTAGGATGTTGTAACGAGATGCTCGGTGGATGAAGGATTTGCATTGGTTACAATTTAGATCAGGTGGAAGGATGTTGTCACAAAGGTAGGTGTAAATGTGATGATACCATGGGGATTGGGGACCTACGATTTTGCACACCATTTTTGTATCCAAGATGTCGTATGAGGGGACCAATAATTGTTTGACCATAAACTCACAATCGATATGATATTGAGGCATTTCTATGAGAGAGCCTATGATATCCATTGCATCTACAACCTTATTTTACAATTTGGGAACCTTTTCAAACTAGATATGGCTGAAATATTTCTTAAATTCATCCACCATGTGTTTGTATGGAAGAAGCTTATCATCCTTTGTTTGGAACTCATCATTGACTTGTTTGATTATAAGTTGTAAGTATCCATAGAGACAGAGACGAGCAATGTTCCACTGAATTGCAATGCGAAGACTCATGATTAAAGATTCATACTTAAAATGTTATTTGTGCATAGAAACACCAACCTGAATGACTTAGGAATATAGTCACCTTGAGGAGTGATGAAGAGAATTCCAGCACCAACCCCATTCTATGTGTAGGACCCATCAAAATAAAGTGTCCATGTATCTACTTTTGAAATAGTGAACATTAATTCATCTAGAAACTTAGCCACTAAAGGATATGTATCCACTAAAGGAGCATCAACCAATTAATCTGTGATGATTTTTCCTTTGATTTATTTGTGGTCTACTTACTCAATATCAAACTCACTGAACAACATAACCCACTTAGCCATGCGACCTATCAATGATGCCCTAGATAATAGGTACTTGAGTGGATCGACCTTGGAAATCAACTTAATTGAGTGACTAAGCATGTAGTGGCGAAGATTTTGAGAGCTAGAAACAACTACAATGCAAGCTTTTTCCATAGGGGTATAATTGAGTTCATACCCCACCAATGTGCGGATGATGCAATAAATTTCCCTTTCCTTCCCATTGTCATCATGCTATGCTAAAAGTGCCCCGAGTGCAACTATTGTAGCATAAATGTAAAGAAACATTGGTTTTCCTAGTATAGGAGGCATCAAAATTGGAGGGTTAGAAAGATATTCCTTAATTTTATCAAAGCCCTGTTGACACTCTAGATTCCATTTGAAGACAATGTCTTTATGCAAAATATGTGTAAAGGGATGGAATTTATCCACAAGTTGAGCTATGAAGAGTTGGATTGTTTGTAATTTTCCTTGCAAGATCCTCAATTGTTTCAAATTTTTAGGTGGGGAAATTTCCATAATCGCTTTCACCTTAGTAGGATCAACTTCTATACCCCTTCTGGACATAATGAAGCCCAACAATTTTCCTAAAGTGACTCTAAAAACACATTTCTTGGGATTTAGCCTCAACTTGTATTGTTCTAGCCTATTAAAGATGTGTTTCAAGATCTTTGGATGTTCTTCTCTAGTCTTGGATTTACCTAATAAATAATCAACATAATCTTCCATTATGATGTGGATCAAATCATGAAATATGAGTGTCATAGCACGTTGATAAGTTGCCCCTGCATTCTTGAGACCAAAAGGCATGAAATTGTAGCAAAAGGTGCCCCAAGGTGTACTAAAGGTTATTTTTTGTTGATCCTCGGATGCAATTTTGATCTGATTGTGTCCAAAACAACTATCCATAAGAGATACCATAGCATGTCTTGCTATCAAATTGACAAGCATGTCAATGTTTGGTAATGGAAAATCATCTTTAGGGCATGCTTTATTAAGGTCTCTAAAAGTTGTACAAATGCAGATTCCCCTAGTTGGTTTGGCTACGGGGACAATGTTGGAAATCCAATCAGAATAATCAATTGGTCTAATAAATCTTGATGCTAGAAATTTTTCCACCTCAACTTTGACAATAAGAGCCACTTGAAAATGCATTTTGTGGAGCTTTTTCTTTACTGGTTTGACATCAAGGAAGACATCAAGGTGATGTACAACTAATGTTGGATACAATCCAAGCATTATTTGAATAGGCCCATGCAAAATTAATGATTCCTTCCTAAAGTAGATTGACAACTATAGAATACTCTTCTTCAGTCAAGGATTTGGCCACATACGTGATCTTCGATTTTGCTTATGTTCCCAAATGTACCTCTCTAGTTTCCTTGATTAGGATGGAGGACCACTCTAAGAAGTGATTACCTATGAGAGCAAGATGAACATCCTCATCCTCTAACGCCTCAAGGAAGTTTTCATTAGAGGATACACCCTTTGTTTTTACTTTTGATGAGTCTGAAAGTGCCTTGGGGAGGTTTTCACTAGGAGACCATGTTTTACTTTGTTTCTTTTTATTTTTGTGGTTGAGGTATTCATCTTCCTTGGGGTAGGCACCAAATTCTTCTTTTCATCCCATGAAGTGTACATATGCCTCTTCGGAAGGAAAGATGTTGATGGGTGTGCTTCCTCATAGGTCCCAATCTATTAGGTTAGGATGGCATAGGGAAATGCTAATGGTAAAGATGGATGTAGATTCGAATAGGGAGGAGATGTATAAATTATTGTAAGAGAGTATGATAGTTTCCTCCTTAGGGATGTCATCAAGGATACCAACTTCTGAACTAACGTTGTTTGAAGCACTAGAAGACATAGCGGGTTGTTTTTGCTTCTTGTCATAACCAAGACTCAAGTGTTTCAAATGCATGGGTGTATCAATTGACTTGTGCATTCCATGTTCATCTACCCCTAGTCTTCCCCCCTAATAATTTTATTTATGTGACAACTTGGAAGCCTGTAGATAGACTTCTTGGAAATACTCAATGAGAGGAGGTGAAGGATCAAGTTCTTCTCTATACACCCATTGACTAATATCCTCATCAAGCTAATCTTGCAAGATACCTGTGGACTGAGATGTAGTGGAGCCCACATTCTTGGATCTTAATATCTTAGTGATTGGCTCTCCTTGCTTTGGAGAATCAATAGGTTGACCATAACTTCATGGAGAGGAGGGCATTGTGCCTACATAAAGTGCAATGTGCATCTCATATTCTTTGCAACCTTTGTCAAGGATCGAGACCTTGGTAATGGTGGAATATGAAGTGGTGGATGGAGTGGATGAAGTGTTGGGATTGTCAAGAGATGATTATGGGGTGGTACAAGAGGTTCCCACTTCAATTCTAAGACAATGGTGGGAATGCAAGAAGGAAGCCGCAAGAGCACAGTAGTACTCAAAAGGATGTTGATCAGCAAGAATGGTGACCTCAATTCCATTATGTGAGAATTTAAGGCATTAGTGATATGTGGAAGGAATGGATTGCATAGCATGAAGCAATGGAAGACCAAGAAGGAGGTTATATGGAAGGTCTAAATCAAGGACATGACATGTTGTATACTGCATGGCAGGGCCAACCTAAATGGGAAGATAAATAGTTCCTTCTAAATCTCGTTTTGTGTTGTCATAGGACTTGATGGTGATCACTTGATTATCTAGGTCCGCATGAGAATACCCCAACTATTTTATGAAATTTAGTGTACATTGGTTGAGGGCAGATCCATTATCTACCAAGACTCATTTGACTTTGGGCTTACTAACAAGGACTTCGATGTGGAGGGAATAGTTATGTGCGAGATCAATAGGTGGCATATCATTTTGACTGAATCCCAACTGATATGTAGATGATAAGTTTTCTACAACAGCTTGGAATTGGGTAGGATCTATGTCATTGGGTACATGGGTGTCCTGCAAAGCTTTAGTGAGGATTTCTTGATGTGTTGAGGAAGAATTCAAAAAATCTAGGATAGATATTTGGGCTGGAGTCTTTCTTAGGTGATCAAGGATATTATATTGTGAGTTTACAAGAGCTGACTAGGATGACGTGGAGGGTCCTAAAAGTGATATGCAGGTGCGACATGTGGTGATAGCACATTGAGGGTCCTTTCCCTTTACACGAATTATGGAGACATGTGGATCCACTTGGGTAATACAACCAACTATATCATCATAATTAAATGGGACTTTATTATAACTAATGTTGTTGGTTTGGTTGTTTTGATTATTGCTATTGGATCCAATGTTTTTGTTGGAAGAACCAGGACCTTGATTGTGCTTAGGGAAGGCATTTTGGAATGTTTTCAATTGATAATTAGATAATGTAGACTAATTTACCTCAATGACAATATCTCCTTGATCGATAAGATCTTGGATGTAGCCCTTGAGACCCTAACACTTGTTGGTGGAATGACCTTTGATCTTATGGTAATCGCAATATTCAATTTCCCTATACCAATTTGGCTTTTCTTTTAACTCATCAAAAGGTTTGGTTATCAGATAGACAATTGCATTAGCTTGAACCAACCTCCTAAAGACTGCCTCTAATGGCTCTCCTAAGGGAGTGAATGTTCTTTTAACATTTCCTTGACCTAATTGATTAGACTAATTAGGAGGATGAGGTACCCCATGTGGCACAAATATGACATTGGTCATGGGTTGTTGGGGAGGGAATTGTTGTTGTTGAGAGGAATGAACTACCTAAACATGTTTGGTATCAGTGACACCATCATTAACTACATTCTTGTTGTTCTAGTTGCGAGATTTATCACCATATTGTTTATCTGTCTTCTTTAAATATCTTGATAAGTCCCTTAGCAATAAGATCCTTCTCTAGTGACTCCCTTTTCGATTACCTCAGTGTTATCTAATTTTTGGGCTCCCCTCATTTTAAACTTTTAATGCACTTTAGCCTCCTAAATCATGAAAAAAATTAATTCTGAATATCAATAAAATCTGGTGCAAAATCCTTTTGCAGATCTAATCCTAACCTCATTTTGTCCAATGTGGCCAATTTTCATGCCAAGATACCTTACCGTTGGTGAGATTTTAAAATTTTATGTTTTTGGCTAGCAATATATAAATGATGTTAGATCTTGGAATCCACACATCCAGAGCAAAAATGATTCCTAGGTTTTATTTTAGAGAGTGCATGCTTCTTGTTGTTCAAATTTCATGGAAAACAGACCTTTCAAATGAAAGCTATGAAATTTTTCATCTTCAGGCTCAAAGAGGTGATTACAAAGTTAAAAAATTTACATAGTCCCACCTGGGTGGAAAGTTAGAAAAAATTCACATAACCTCGCCTAGGTAGAAAGTTAGAAAAATTTCACAAAACCCCACCCAGTGGAGAGTTAGCAGAATTGTTCAAAATCCCACCGGGTGGAAAATTAGAAAAAAATCACAAAACCCCACTTGGGTGGAAAGTTAGCAAAAGTTCACAAAACCTCGCCTGGTGGAGAGTTAGTAAAATTGTTCAAAATCCCGCCAGGTGGAAAGTTAGAAAATGTTCACAAAACCCCGCTTGAGTTAGTAGAAGTACATGAAATCATGCTTGCGACATCCACATATTTTTTGGGATTTTTTTTAAAAGAGGCAGTTACCAGAATGTGTAAGGTCACATTTTAACTGATTCTTTAAAGAAGGATAGTTACGAAACTGAAAGGTCTTGGGGGAAATAAAGACTATTTATTGTATATTTTTCTTAGTAGGGGGGGTATCATTTTTGAAAGCTCAATATTATTTTTGACTTTGCTGCTATTGTTGTGAATGAAATTACTATTTGTCTTTGTGCATTCAATTTATGAAGTTGATCTGAGTTCTTAAATCTTTGTGTTTGAGAGTGTCTTAATGCAATATCTTATCTTTGTGTAAGTGATGCAACTTTCTTCATGATATATTTCATTTTCAGATAATATTGAGTGTATCATTTTAATTCTCTGTGGTTTACAAGTTAAGCCCAGGGTCTTTGTGCCAGTATTTTATTATTTGTACTTCGCATCTAATATTAGGATTTTTTCGATATTGGGTTTTTCCTTTACTACTTTCTAGTTAAAATCACACATTAATTTTATTTTCAGTTTTCCTAATTCATTGAAAATCATAAGAGGGAGTTATACCTCTCCAATTCAGAGGATGATTGTTTTCTAAAAGAGAACATTCATCCAGAGCTATTAGGAACAAAGGAACCTTTTTTAGGCTAAGAGTCAACATTATTCAAAGGTGCCCAATATGTTTGCTAACACTCAGTGAAGGTGGACACGCAATAGATGCATAAGTTACAAGCCAATTTAGGATGTAGGTTTTCAACAAATATGCTTACCAATTCCTTTTTAGGAATGCTACACTTAAGACGATTGGCTAGGGCTCACCACCTTTGCAAGTAGCTAGCAAACGTCTCCCCATTATGTTGTTTGTTCTTCATGAGTTCCATGGTATCTATGTCCTTCTCCAAAGTATAAGAGAAGTGAGTAACAAAATATTATGATAACTCTAAAAAGGTATAAATTGACCCATGAGGGAGATGTAGAAACCATTATAAAGCTTGTCCACTCAAGCTACGACAGAACAAACGAAGAAGGTAATTATCGTTATACAAGACTTCTTGGAAATGCATGTAAAATTATTGTAAATGGTCTCATGGATCTCCCTTTCCCTTATATTTATGAAATTTCAAAATCTAATTGTTTTGGAAAAGGAATAGTGGAGATTGATGGATCGAACAAATATGGACAAATCTCCTCAAACTTGAAGGATTTCTTAGAGGATGGAGTGTCAGCTTGTAAATCCTTCAATGAAACCTTCATTTCTTCCCAATCCTTATTAACAAGTGTGGATGAGGATGGACCTGTGGAGTTGGATTGATCATAAGGAGTGTATTGATAATATGGTGGTGGTGGTGGTGGAAGAGATTGGTCAAAAGTGGGATTAGCATATGATGGTTGAAGGTATGATGGTGCTTGTTGATATTGGTTGGTGTACATTTTTTGTTGATTGGGTGGTGGCTAATGATAGGATGATGATGTTAGTTTTTGTTGGGATGGAGCTTGTGGGATACCACCATATGGTGGGGGAGTTTGGTAAGTGAATGTATTAGATTGATAGTTATAGGTTGGTTGTTATTGAGGGACATTTGGTGGTGGTTGTAGATTGGATTGTTGTTGGTATGTATTGGATGTGGGTTGTTGTGGGTTAATATAAGATGTGTATTGTTGGTTTTGGTGCTGGGAATATTGGTAATTGGGATTAGGTGTGTTTTATTGTTGTCACAAGGTGTTAGGCGATGGAATCGGTTGATAATAAACCTACTACTGAGGCGGTTCCACAAAGGGTGGAGGTTGATGATTGTTGGAGATATGTGCCTCAATCATCACAGGTTGTAACCTCTACTGGAACAAAGTCGGTATGACATCTATCATGTATGGCCGACTAGCAGCTTTGATATTTTCTGTTTTGAACAGGTCGATGTGACCTTGGATGAGTCTTACCGAATGGTTGCACATTGGAATCATATCACTGTGACATAGAGCAGTCATTGTAACCTTTCACCATGTGAACATCTCTGGCCGACAGGCCATTCAATCGGGCGTCGGGGAGACTCTTGGCGACCACGGGCTTCAGGATAACCTATGACTGCTCGGTAAGAAGTCTCCACGAAATTTAATGTCTCACCGACAAAGGATCAAGTGTTAGTCATCGATGTAACATGGCGGCTCAGTGAGAAGTCTTAGCGAAAGTAACTTGTCTCGCCAGCAGTGCTTTATGTTGGAGCCTTCGGGGTATGTCTTGGAGTTCGGTATGTTCTCTTAGCGAAGGGCATATGTCTTGGCGACTGATGATAGCTTCAGGGTGACAATAAAGATCTCGAGAAGACATCTTAGTGATAAGATTTTGTCTTCCCGACTATGACTTGGTGCTCGGTATGACTTGTGTGTATTTGACATAACGTTTTGGCAAAGGTGGTAGGTCTTTCTGATAGTTGTATGCTTCCAGTGTAACCTAATGTTGCTCGATGAAACCTCTTAGCGAGTGGTAAGTCTTGTCGATAGGGATGTTGAGATCGCTATGACTTTGTATATCGGTATGTGGTATCACTGAAGAGCGGTAGTCTTGTCGAATGGAAAACTCATGGTTGTGACTTTAAGGCTTTGGTATAACATCCTAGAGAAATCGATATGTCTTGGTGACATGGCAAAAGCTGAGCGATAGTCTTCTGAACTCGATGTAACATCTTGGTGAAAAAAATAACTCTTGCCGATATCAATATGAAGGTTATGTGGCATCGGTGAGACACTATTAGTGTCTCACCGAGATGCCAACATAGTGTGAATTCTCTTGACTATTGTTTGACCATCCTACATGGAGTCTCGTGGACCAATAAGAGAAGCCGAATCTGAACAGTTGGAAGTTTGTTCATTGTGATGGTTCTGTGAGGAAGCTCGACGGACATGGAACAACATGGATATACTCTGTGATTATAGATTGTGATTAGTTG
>VDFB02253955.1:0-29980 GCA_007258455.2 Sequoia sempervirens
GATTTAAGGCAATCAAAAGTGCTTTTAGAGTTTGTAGCTTCAAGTGGGTTCTTTCCAAATTCAAGCAAGCTTTCCAACAAGTCCAACATCTAGTTCACGAGATTTGTAAAATGCCCGGAAACAAAGATCAAATTGAAAATGAAGAAAGTCAAAGGAAAATGAAGAAATTCAAAATTTGGCTAAAGTCTAGTGAAGAAAGGCACCCCTGCTAGCCAAGGGCGCCCAACATTTTGAGCCATCAAATGTAGTTTGTAAGTTTCACAACTTCCAAGAGGTACTTCTCGGATTTGATCAGGCTTCGCAACGAGTCCATCAACAAGTTCTTAGGATTAGTCGAATGACCAGAATAGCAGATCAAACTGAGGTGTTTTGACAAAGTGAAAATTGAAAAATCATAACTCTGGCACACATGGGCGCCCAATCAACCAAGGGTGCCTAGGGTTTTGTGCCCTTAGAATTAGCTTTTTGGGTTTGCAAAATTGGTCATTCTTTCCGGAATTCTTCAAGCTTTCCAATGAATATCTCAACCTGACCACAAGATTCATCAATCACTGGCAATTGCAGATTGAATGGAAAACGAAACACAGGAGACAAATTGAAAAGTTGAAAATCATTAAAAAATGATTAATTTTGGCAAACAAAAGCACCCCTGTTAGCCAGGGGCGCCCAACATTTTGAGCCCTCAAAACCATTTTTTAAGGTTCGCAACCTCCAAGAGATCTTTCTCAGATTTGTTCATGCTCTTCAATGAGTCCATCAGCCAGACTAGAGGATCCATCAAACATCCGGAATCAAAGATCAAACGGAGATGTTTCAACAAGGAAAAGTTGAAAATTTCAAAAAATGTTGTAACACTGCAAAATTTGGATGCCTTATCTCAAGTAAGGTGCCCAAGTTAACTTGAGTTTGAAATTTTTTGAAGCCGTCTTCATAAAGACATGCTTTGGCCACCATATTTTTTAGGGATTCTTCAAGTTGATGTAAATGTAAATATTTTCACGTGATGACTCCTAAATTTAGGGTTTTCGTGAGTTAAGTGCTTGTTTCACCTCCAAACTTTATTTAAGAAGCTTTGGGTGTCCATTATTCATAAATTAAAGGTTATCTTCAAGAGGAAGAAACATAGAATTTTCTTCTCAACAAGATTTGAAGGCTCAAATGAAGATATTTTTCAACATTCTTCGCAGATTCGAGTTTGGCAAGCACAAATGAACACTTTTCCATGATCTGTTTTTCTAGGGCATCATTTTTCAAAAACACGAGGTCATCTTTTCCAACTTTCATCGATTTGGGTCCACTTCTTTTTCATTCTTAGACTACGTGATCCCACAATAGTGGTTTACAATTTTTGGCCAAATTGGACACTGAAATTATTATTTTTAACTAAATCTTCACATTCGGGTACCTCTAGCGGCTAAACCGTGAGGAATTTGAAGATGGTGCAAACTAGAGTCTCATCAAATTTTGTCTATAGATTCTAAAAATATTGTTTTCAAAATTTTTGGAATCAGATTGCACTTCTTTTTCCATCTCCCAAGAAAACTGGTTTTTTTCAGAATTTTTTTTAAAAAAGTGACACACACCGTATAATGCATAACTTTTTTTCCACAAAGGATAAAATTATAATTCTTTAGAATTTAGATTTGTAACTCCAATATCTAGCGCTTCCACTTGGTTAGATAGTTTTTTATTGAATATTTTTTCCTTAATCAAGTTTCAAAGTCAAACTAATTACAATTCAAACACAACACGATTGTATAACGCGTAACTTTTTTTGTATATATCAAAATTCAATTTATTTCTTTTTGTTGGATCAAGGACTTCAATATCTAGTGCACCCATATTTTTCAATTTTTTTTTTTTGATAATCTACTATTTTTCCACATGTGAATAACAAAGACATTCATTTTCGATGAAAAACCTATGATGAAAAACCTATGTTTAATAAAACTAAAAAAACAAATACATAACAAAACAAAAACATATTAAAATTATATTCGTTGGATAGCTTGTTCTGAGGAATACCAGAATCATTTGAAATAAATTTTAAATGAATTCATTTGATCCCCCAAAAGCTAAATCAAAAGTGATTTTTTATCAGCATTTTGATAAGTGTAAAGGAGACTCATTTATAGGTATGGTTTAAAATTAGCGAGGTTCTATCCAAGGGGGTTTGATCTAAGGTGATTTGATCAAAGCCTCTTCAATTGGAATCCTTAAAATGGAACTTTTTAAGGCTTAAATCATTACATTTTCTAAAAATATGTGATTTCAGCAATAATTAGCTCCTCTCAGAAATTGTAAACCACTATTGTGGCAGCACCCTTCAAGATTGGAAAAATTTTCGGCTACTTCTTCAACTTCAATTTTCTAAGTGTAGGGCAAAGGGGGAGACACCTTAGAACGAAACATCTAAGAACAGTAGTGCCCTCAGTGATTTAAATTCATGAAATTGCCTCAAAGACACATAAAACTGTGCCACAAAGCAAAAACAAACATAGTTCATTTCCCACATTAATCCTTCTGAGAGAAGCACATGTAAATTCAGTATCAACAACTTGCATAAACCAATTCAACAAACAGAACCAATAAACATGAAAGATGGGACAAGAGATAAGAACACACAGATTTACATGGGGAAAACCCTTTCGGGTAAAAAACCCCACTCCAAAAGCCCAGATCGCCATTGTATTATTCATGCAACAAAATACAGTTACAAATACAATATCGGGCTCTAAGCCTTTACAGAGTTACATCTTGTTCATCTTGGAGAAATATTTGATAGCATAATAGACTAGGATCCTCGCACTATTACAATACTCTCACACGGCATACAATGCAGATCCATCTCCTCTAATCAGCATCTCAGCCTCACGGCCAGCTCAGTCTTCACATTCTTCACCTTCCTCACCTTCTGAATGTTTCCAGAACCGTCATATCAAATACAACCTCATTTTGCATTCCTTTAGGTCGGCTCAAACCACTCTATGTCAGAGTACTGATTTTTCCAACCAATGGGCTACCAAGCAGTTACATCACTGTCAGGTAAATACATCTATTGACCTCAGTTCCCAAATGCTGGTCCAATGAATCGTTGATTCACAACAACGATGTGAAATCAACAAATGACTCCATGCCATGTGTCAGCACATCATTTGTTCACCGTTGTTGACCATCGCATTATTCCATCTCTGCTCATCGCTTCCAAGCTTAACCGCTATATTGCAAGTCATATTACAAGCCTTTGCGGGATTGCGGTTTACCATTCTGCCAGACCACTGCTCTACCGCAGGACCATCAATAGACCCTCGCGGGTCGGCAGTAACAACACTGCACCATCGTAGCCACTTCCAAGCCCTATCGCGGTGTGGCGGTAACTACACCACACCACCACAGGCAAGACACAACACCTTCGTGTTGTGGCAGTGACTGTACCTCACCACCGCAAGCTCCTCCAAGTCCTATCGTGGTGTGTCAGTGACCATAATGCACCACCGTAGGCTCCTCCAAATCCTATCGCGGTGTGGCGGTGACTACACCGCACCATCGCAGGAGGTCTCCAACACAGCCGCGGGGTGGCGGTAAAACTCCACTACCACCAAACAACCAAAGGACCCCTGAGGTATGGCGGTACTTCGCGCTACCTCAAGACAACCATGAGACCCTCGCGGTATGGCGGTAACTGTGCTACTGCTAAATAGCCAGAGGGACCCTGCGGTATGGCGGTATACACTGCACTACTGCACCTCAACTGAAAGCCTCCCGTGGTATGGCGGTAATCATGCTACCGCACCTCTCTTACAAACATCTAGCGGTACAGCGGTACAAGCAAAATCCATCAATTTCATAAGTCTGAGCAACAAAACCAGGGTTTCACCAGTGAGTTTGAGACACACATTCTCAACACTAAGAAATCACGCATGTTCAAGAGATCCTCAAATTTTTCAAAATCTGACAACTTGGGTTATCTTCAAAATAAGTTGATACTTTATCTCCAAAACCCAGGTCTCAACTTTTTTCAAAAAAAAATTGCTTCTACGGCTTCCACCTTTCTAGATCTTTCTTTTTCTAGAAAAAAACTCATTTTTTCAGAAAACGGACGATTTGGGTTTATTCAGCACATGAATACCTACAAAACCCATATCTAATATTTTTTTCCAGAAAAATTGCTTCATTGCTTCTACTTTTTATGGTTTCTTGCATGTTCTTGAAAAAATCAGTTTTTTCATAAACAGACGATTTGGGTCTATTTAGAATAACATTCTCTACAAAACCCAAACCTCAACTTTTTTCAAAAAAGTTGTTTTTTTCTTTAGAAAAATCAGTGAAGCTATTTTTAGGTCTTGTGCAAGACTTGTCCGAACATAGCCATGTTCACAGTCAAAAGTTGAGTTTTTCAGTATGCAGTTCTCTCCAATCGAAATCAGGACCAAATCGGTCTTGCTTCACGATTTCTTGAAAACATTTGACACTGACTTGCATCAAGTACATCCACTGGTTGATCAGAATACTTTGAAAGATGTAGACAACATTACAATCAAGAATCTTGATCATTTCAGGTTGCTTGTAGCAACATCTTTTCCCATCTCAGTGCAAAACATTGAGTTTGTGATTGCTTGTGTCAAGCATTACAATCCTACTTCATGAGAAATCCAATCATTAGATAGGCGTATTGTTTGCAACCTCAAGCTGGGAGACATTGAAAGATGTTTTGCCATTCCACCATGTGCAGAGAACTTTATTGTTTCAGCTGAAGAATGTGAAGATGCTTGCTCTTTTTCCGAGTAGATCTACCCTCAAGCAATTCATCATCATGGAGAAAACTGATGGTTTTAGCATACCATTTAGGCCGAAGAGTAGAGGTACCAATATCTAAAACAGGAGGTACAACATCACTAGGGGTGGCTAGAACAAAATCAGCTGGATTAGGATCCTAATTGTCCTAAGGAGGGGCGGGTGGTGGAACAGTCTGTTGAGGTTCCCGCACAACTACAAAATCCCTCCCATCAGGTGGAGCTAGGGGAAGACAAACACCCAAATCAAAAGCCTACATAGACTGATCCTCAGGGCTCACAGAAGAAGACTGATAGAAGTGCCCACTATTTTCATCAACCACAACATCACGACTGAATATGAGACGGTCTGTATCTACATCATCAATCAACCTATATGCCTTATGATTCGCACTGTAACCAGTGAACATGAGTTTCTGGCTTTTGGAATCCAACTTAGTGCACTTGGCACCTAGAATCCACACATGAGCAATAGAGCCAAAAAAATTTAGGTGGTTGATCTTAGGCTTGCGTCCAGACCAGGCTTCTTCAGGAGTCATCTTCTTAACGACATGAGTAGGAGACCAGTTCAAAAGATAAACTGTAGTATAGACTGCTTCAACCCAGATTTTCTTAGGAACATTTCTATGCTCTAGCATAGAACAAGCCATTTCAATAATGGTGCGATTGCGACGCTCAACGACACCATTCTCCTGAGGGGTATATGGTGTGGTAAGTTGGCGCTTAATGCCATGAGCAACACAAAAATTGGAGAAGTCGGAAGAACAAAACTCCCCCCCCCCCCCAATATCAGACCTAAGAGTGACTATTTGAGAATCTGACTGTTTCTCAACTAAGGCCTTAAACTGCTAAAATCTACCAAACACCTCTGATTTGTTTTTAAGAAAATACACCCACATTCTTCTACTAAAATCATCAACAAATAACATAAAATACCTGCAACTAGTAATTGAAGGAGTGTTCATTGGTCCACATACATTAGCGTGAACCAACTGTAATACCTTGGAAGCTCGCCATGAGTCACCATCTGAGAATGGAGTCCGATGCTGCTTTCCAGCCTAAAAAGCTTTGCATACTCCATGATTTTGAGTCTGAATCGCAGGTAGACCACCAACTAGATTATCTCTAGATAGCTGAGAGAGATAATGCATATTCAAGTGCCCATAAACGTTGATGCCAGAGGTTGCTGATGGAAGTGCTCCTAGCTGCCATAGCATGCTCTTGAGAATCACTAGAATCAACAAGTCTATACAGATCATGATCCTCAGGTCCCTGAACAATTGTAGTGCGAGTCTCTCTATCAACAATGTTGCATGTATGCATGCGGAAAACAATATCTAGCTGAGAAGAGTAAGTCATGATCTGATTAACTGAAAGTAAATTTAGCTCCATGCCAGGTACAAAGTATACATCGAGAAATATTAAATTTCTCCCTCCAAAATGAATCTGCATCTTGCCCTTTCCAACAATAGTATACTCTTTGCCTCCTCCAAAGATAACAAAATCTCAGAATGGCATGTACTCAATGAACCAATCTCAAAAATGATTGAAATGTTGAGATGCACCTGAATCAATATACCATGTAGAGGATTTAACAGGATCTGCTAGACTCTTGGCCATAAAGGCATAGAATGCAGACTCCTGCTCAGTGCGCTCTGCAACATGGGCTTTAGGTTTAGACTCTCCTTGCTTGGACTGTTCAGAAGCCAAGTGTTTCCGACAATCCACCTTCATGTGGCCATACTTGTGGCAATAGTTACACTGAATGTTCTTCTTCTTGGAAGAGTCTTGGGATTGAGCTCGGTTGGTCTGTTGAAAGGGTTGATTCTCTCCCTTATTCTTCTGAAATGTCTTCGCAGTTCTGTGGAGGATGTACTAACACCACTACCAAACTGTTGTTTCCAACGATCCTGCTGCAAAAGTTTAGTACAAAGATTTGCAAACTTCAAGTCAACATTAGTTGAGGTAATGTTGAGCGTCTAAAGAAAGTGCTCATAAGATTTTGCCAGACTCTTCAGAGTGATGACTACCATAACTTCTTCCTCCTCCATCTTCTAACCAATAGCCTCAAGCTGATCACGAATGTCTTTGATTTTTGTCAAGTGCGCCTGCAGAGTTGCCTTCTTATCCATCAAGATGGAGAACATCTTCTTCAGAAAGAACACTCGGCTCTTGTCGGATGTTTCATTAAAATCTTTCAGAAGATCCCAGATTTCTTTAGCTGATTTGCCAGATCGAACCCGAGGCAGCTGATCATTGGTGACCAATAATTTCATAAGCATCACGACTTCCCGATTTTGCTCATCAAATTTTTCTTGATCTTTATCTGTTGTTGTAGGGCGTGTCTTGTTGCCCAAAACAATCTAACCAAGACACTGATACTCAAATATTGTCATCATATGTTGTTTCCATGTATTGTAATTGCAGTCGTTGAATTTCTAACTATCCTCCAACATAATGTGAGACAAAGAGGCCATTTCGCACAAGCTTCCTGTTGGCGTAACAACTAACACCTCTGGAGTACAAGTTGTTATGAACAGCCTATGCACACTACGCAATGAGTGCTCTTCGAATTATGGAGGGGAAGCTCCCTCGATGTGCTTTGACAAAGATACTTTGCAAAGGAAAAATAAGCTAAAACTACTTCCTGTCTTTTTGTTTCAGCTGCTAGAGGCACAAGACTTTCTTGAAAGAACTTTTACGTTGCTGAGTTTTCTCTGGTTTGCAAATCAACTAAACTACAACTTATATCTATCCAATCTCCTCAGGAAAACAGAGCAAGAGGAAACGGGCAAGGTTTGACTATCGGACGATAAGCATGTTTAGACTCTCCTACTTGAGGGCAAGGTGGCACAACTATCATCTCAATCTAAACAAGTTTTGGATACAACAGATTTAAGAATTTCACTAAGACGATCTTATGGAACCCTGTGTGGCATAACACTCGATCGAAACAGCAAAGCCTTCACAAAACAGCCTTTATCTTTATAACTCACGAAACCCTATGTGGCATAACCTTCGATTATATTGATAAAGATTTCACAAAACAGATTTATCGCTGCAACTTCTCGAAACCCTATGTGGCATAACGATCGATCACAATGGTAAATTAACACAAAACAGCCTTATCACCTCAATCTCTTGGAACCCTATGTGGCATAACAATTGATTCAATGATAAAGATGCTCAAACAGATATACCTAAACTATGGAAAGAATTCAGCATTACAATCTTTCGAAACCCTATGTGGCATAACAATCAATTGCAATAGTGAAGACACATGAACAAATACCAAAAAGAGCAATATTGAGGGCAAGGTAGGCACAGCATATATTTCTCTCTCAAGCAAAAGTTATTTACAAATGGCGTAGCTCTTATTTATATCATAGTAGCGAGACTACGCCATGACTTCGCCATGACTCGGCGAGTCCCGGGCCGAGCCAGCCTGGCCGAGTCTGGGGAGCTCGGACTCGGACACGCCGAGTCCAGAGCCGGACTCGCCGGACTCGCCGGACTCGCCAGACTCGCCCAGACTCGGAGAGTCCCGACCCTGTGACCCGGCCGCGGCAGCAAGAAGTTAAAACACTAAAAAAACATAAAACTAAAAGTTAAAGTTAGTTTTTTTTTTGTTCTATATGTTCTCTCCAACCCTAAAAGCAACTTCATTTCACTCTTTTGGCAAAATAGGAGGAGAAGAGAGAGTTGTGAAGAAAAATAGGAGGAGAAGAGAGGGCAACCAGCAAATTGTTTAAAACAAAAGCAAGGTCATATATCATTTGGGAAGCTTCATACTGCTAAGGAGGTGCATTGAAAGTTCATTGCTAGTGATTGGGAGGAGTTTGCATTGCATTCCAAGCCAAATCTAAGAGGTAAGTTTGATTTTAATGGTTTTTTTTGTGTTTTTTTAACAAATAATTCATTGTAATTTGTAAAATCATTGTTTTTAAATTATTATAGTTTGCATTTTTATTTACAAACCCTACTTGCAACTTAAATAATTTTACAAACCCTACTTGTTATTGCAGCCACATTCATTTGCAAATCAAACCATATTATTATTTTCACAATGTCTCAAACCCCAGTCAGAAAAGACCCTGCTTGGAAACATGCTGAAATCTTTCCCGGAATGAAAAGAGGAGAAGCAAAATGTAAATACTGCAAAACAATATATCATGGAGGCATAAATAGATTGAAATACCACCTTGCACGCATACCCATCCATGATGCAGTGGGCTGCACCCTAGCACCTATTGAGGCTGTTCGTGAAGTGCAGGTGCAATTAGAAAATTTTGAAAGGCAAAAAGAAATTAGAAAGAGACAGAGGGAGGAGTTGGCAGGTGTTGGAGTTGGACAGGGACTTGGTGCTGTTGGAGATGCTTCTTCCATGCCTCCATACCGTCCTAGTGCTAGTGCTTCTGCTAGTGCTTCTGCTTCTGCACCATCTATTCCTATGCGTACTCCTAGTGCTGGTGGCGCTGCTACTGCTAGTGGTAGTGGCAGTATTAGTATTGGCCCTAGAGTTCGTAAATCTAGGGTGGACTCATATTTTGTACCACGCACTACTCCTGGTTCCCAACCGTCGCTTGAGAGCATGGGTTGGAACAAGGATGCACACGATGCAGCAAAAAAAACAATTGCAGACTTTTGGTACTACTGCACCATTCCCTTCCATGTAGCCAGGTAATTCTTTTTTCGTTTAATTGTTTTAAAATTTATATTTAAATTTTATTGTTTTAGAATTTAGATGTATCTCACTATCGAATTCAAATTTAAAGTTAAAAACTTAAATCTTTTCATTTTATGACATGTTTTAGGTCTCCTTTTTGGCAAAACATGGTTGATGCAATAACCATATGTGGGGCGGGGTTCAAAGCCCCCAGCGAAGATGAATTAAAGGGCCCACTTTTGACTCAAAAGGTGGCGGATGTGAAAGCACAATTAGAGGAGCAGCGTGTGCAATGGAGGAGGATTGGTTGCACCATCATGACTGATGGTTGGACCGATAGGAGAAATAGGACGCTGTTGAACTTTCTAGTTTCCTCTGGAGGTAATTGTACTTACCTTAATACATTGATATTTGAATTTGATTTAGTGATTAATAATTTAATAAGGCTGATTTATGTTTTTAATTTATTGAATAATTGGTAATTTGGTTTTGCTTATTTTTTCAGGTGACACTGTCTTCATAAAGTCCATTGATGCTTCCGCCCAATTCAAAAATGCCACATACTTATGTTAGGCTATAGAGGAGGTGATAGCCGATGTGGGGGAAGAAAATGTAGTTCAAGTGGTGACAGATAATGCAGCAAATTATGTTGCTGCTGGTAGATTATTGATGGAGAGGCACCCAACTATATTTTGGACTCCATGTGCCGCCCATTGCATTGACCTCATGATGGAGGATATTGGCAAGCTCCCATGGATAAAAACATGTATGGAATCAGCAAGAAACATTTGCAAATTTGTTTACAATCATGCATGGGTGCTTAACCTTATGAGGCAATACACGGGGTTGAGGGAGTTGTCTCGTCCTGGCCTCACTCGGTTTGCATCAAATTTTATCATGTTGCAATCCTTGATTCGGTCAAGGGCACCTTTGAGGCGCATGTTTGCTAGTGAGGAGTGGTCTTCCTCATACTTTTCTACAAGCACTGCAGGGATTGCTGTGGCTGATTGCATATTTGATGAGGCAGGGTTTTGGACACCAGCAGATGAGATTGTGAAGGTAACATTTAATTCTTTATTATGTTTTAATTTTTAATCCTATCTTACTTTTATTTGTTCATTTTCATTGACAGTCACACTTACTTATTTGTGAAACATGTTTGCACTTTGCAGTTTATTGAGCCCTTGCTAGTTCTCCTACGAGTTGCGGATGGGGAGAAGCCCGCAATGGGCTACATATATGAGGGCATGGATAGGGCCAAAGAGGCCATTAGATCAGTCTATGGTGGAGTTGATGATAAGTATCGTCCCATTTGGGAGATCATTGATAGGAGATGGCAAAACCAACTCCATAGGCCCATCCATGCGGCCGCATGTTTCCTAAATCCGGCCTTCCACTTCCGCCGTGATCTCCGTGCAGATAGAGAAATTCTTAGTGGGCTCTACTCGACGATAGAGAGAATGTTGCCCTCTGTTACTACACAGATAGTGCAGGAGATAGATGCCTTCACTAATGCACGAGGAGACTTCTTTGCACGTCAAATGTGCAAAGATAGTAGGACAAAATTAATGCCAGGTAAAAATATATTTAAGGCAATAATTTTCATCTTTTTATATTATAATTTATTATTAAATGTTGAACTTGAACTTGAAACTTGAAATGAGATTGAGTTTGTTTCTTTTTCTCATCTCAGATGGATGGTGGGAGATGTTTGGTTCTGATACACCGAACCTGCAAAATGTTGCCATACGAATATTGAGCCAGCCATGCAGTTCATCCGGTTGTGAGCGCAATTGGAGTATGTTTGGGCACATACACTCCAAGAAGCGCAATAGATTGACAGTGGAGAGGATGAATGACCTAGTATATGTTCATTACAACCTTTGGCTCAGATACAGGAAGGTTTTTGACCACGACAACACCCCGATCTGTTTAGAGGAGGTTGATCCACAGTCTGAGTGGATCACTGAGGCTACAAACGCAGTCTTTAGTGACGAGGACCTTGATTGGGTGGACCAAGCAGAGAGAGAGGCTGAGGTTGTAGCCATGGCTGAGGAGGAGGCTAGAGCACGAGGAGACATAGCTACTGGTGGTGAGAGTGGTATGGGGACTCAGACACAGGCAGAGACTATGGCTGCAGCTGCAACATCATCCAGGACCTTTAGACGCCTTCGTAGGAAGGATGCTGGCTCCACTATGCCATAGGCATAGAGTGATAGACTTATAGCTATTGTTTTGAATCTTTTGATATTTCATATTTGTATGGAACATTTGATGTCATGGATTTCATTTTCCATGAGTTTTGTATACATTTGACTAATTTTATATATCAACGTATGTTATTTCCTTCAGCAGCGCAACTACAATTTGTGTACTTTATACTTATGTGATCATTGTATGCGTGTATGTGATCAAATTTTCTTTATTGTGTTGTATTCAATAAAGTTAGCGGAAACAAGTTTCATCTTTAAAAATCTCCTAATTTTCTAAGGTTTTTCAACTTTTCATTTTGCAGAAGTCTGCCCAGAGTCAGTCAGAAGTCGCCCGAGGCAGTCGAATCACCCTAAGCTAGAAGTCGAGTCGAGTCACAAGTAACGCTATGATGCTTGCGGCGTAAATGGCGATGAACATCGTACAGCGCCTCGGGGAACTCCACCAAAAGCTGTCTTATCGAAGGATAGCATTAGGCTTTATAACCCGGATTTCTGTAAATCCATATACTCAAATGTAGGTGTATGTGGGGGCTTGAATAAACCAATCAGCCCAACCATCCATGGCTGCTCTAGCGGCTGCCAAGATCTGAACAAGCAACTCCCGGTCCAAATTTCTCACTGTATAAGTCAGGAAAGCTTTGTGAACACGCTTGAAATGACGTTCAGCCTTAGTGAACTCAAGCTAATCGTAGTAATGATAGACTTTCTAAACACTGAGAATGCCCACGGTGTTTAGTCCTTGGAACTGACCCTGATAAGCAATCAAGTACACAAGATAAGAACACATGTGAAACTCATGAGCAACTAAGAAATCGGTGATCTGCTTGTGAATAACATCGTTGATAAAGGATGCCCAGTCATAATGTTCCTGCCCAAATATGATGCGACCAATAATGTAATACATCCAGGGCTGGAAAACATTTGCATGTGATTGACCTGAGACACGATTCAAGAATGTAATTAAAATCGCATACTCATCCTTGTACTCACCACGACCCACATTGTTTGGCAATCTGTTCTTCGCTTGCTTTAACCATCTTTCTGCCATTTTATTTTGGCACTTGTCTACATCAGCATTAAATGCATGCTAGCACTACTCCATAGAAATAACTAGACTATTCGGGTGCTAAGGTATACCAAAACTTCTTTCAATGTCCAAAGGCTTGAGACTACAAATAACTCGTCCATCTACCGACACTATCTCACGAGTAGCAGAGTTGTAATGCTTAATACAAGACATCACGAACTCAACACAATGAACGGAGATAGGTATGGAAGCGGCCTCCAATAACCCGGACTGCTGAATGTTCTGAATAATCGAATCTCTAATCTTAACTGGATCTAGGACTGCTTCTGGCAACACCTTATGAAGATTCGTCTCAACTATCCCAATGAAGTCGTGAGTAAGGATTGATTTGGTCCAGTATTCAAGCTGAGTGTACTGCATTCTGAAAAATTCACCTGTTGACTGTGAACTCGACTATGTTCTAACAAGATTTCTGGAAAGCTATAAATAGCCTTTTGAAGAGTTATTTTCGGTAAAAAATCTGAGATATGGGTTTTGTCTAGAAAAAGATTCTAGGACAACCCAGAATGTCAGAAATGCGAAAATTTGACTTCTACTCGACCATGCAAAGAATTTTCAATTGAGAAAATTAGAAACTCAAGAACGGATGCTTGGGAGTTAAAAATTCCTGAAAAATCAAGCACATGAATTTTATTGGAGGAAGCTATACAAAAATGATCCAGATGATCAGACTCGCCAAAATTTGCCAACTTCAGGAAGATGCGAATTGTATTTTGAGAATAATTTGAGAATCCAAAAAGAGAAAGACGTTTTTTTTATATGTTCTGTGAAAATCGCCCCTGTTCTTCAAATTTGCTGATGAATGTGAACTTGAACCTGCAAAGAAATCTGTTTGATGCAATCGCCACTGGAAACTAATGATAAATTCGCCCAACCTGTAAAAACTCGCCTCTGCTCTGAAGAACTACGAATTTCTTAATCTGGATGAATGATTAATGATGGTGCCATGCTTAAATAAAGAGAATTCACACCATATTGTTTACTGCAAGACTTAAAACCATGACTGAAATAGAAGGCTTCTGATTGGACCCCTTCCAGTTACATTGACACTGAGTCGAAGTCCGGAATAAAAATAATAAAATAATATTCAGTTGCCAACCACATGCGAATTTCATCTTACAACACAAAGGGGCGCCAAAAATAACTAATTGGACAAAAACGCCACTTTTCATGTTGACATGCAATTTGAAAAATTAAATATTATTTTATTCAGTTGACAAACCACGTAAAGCATTTGAACTCGTCCGACAGACTTCACTGATTTCGAAAAGTCCTCATTTGACCTCAGAGGTGTCCATTTGCTCAAGATATTATGTTTTTCGCTAACTTCCTACTTTGTAGCTGACTACAAAGTTACAACTGGCCATATTCAACACTGATTTCCGGGTGACCGGGTGATGTTGAGACTGAGCAAGGGATATTCATTGTGAAGCCTGCAGAGCAAGGAAGAAATGTCTGCTGGGAGTCATCACTGCAAAATCCATCATTTAACACCTCAGAGAATTGGACGCCCTTGATTAAATTGATTTTCAGACACCAGACTTGGTCATTTTTCCATACTGCCATCTGACGCTTTAAGTGACTGTTGATGCTGAACGGAGAACCCTACTGACTGGATAACAAGCTCACTACGTGACTAGAGGTATTTCGCATCGAGCGAACATACGCAAGGCAACTGAAAGCTGCATTAAGGATCCCTAAATTAAGGACGCCCCTGGCCTGAAAAGGCATAAACACCATTTTCACGAAAGTACAACTCTCAACCAGATGCCCTACTTTGACTTCTAATATCTGGAGATGGGATGGCCTGATTCGAGCACCGTCTGTCTCGACGCGTAACCAGAAGGACCTATGAGAGATGTCTCTGGAGGCGACAAAGCGAGAAAACTGCTTCTAAGACCTCAAATAGAAAGGCGCCTTTCCCAAGATGGAATAGACAACTAGACTAAGCCATTTTCTGAGCTGTCTTCGTTTTTCAGTATTTCACAAAGACCTCGCACGTACGAGCATTTGCCAAATCCTGGAGGCTGACGGCTAGGCTCGTTGGATAGCTGGAGTAATTACGCACAAGTCCCGTGAAGACTTTGAACATCAATAACCTCATCTGACAGGCCTAAAGGCTAGGCGCCCCTGGCCTATAGAAGTACAATGAAATTTACATTTTTCTCCGCCCGTTAAATTACATGCCTGGTAGAATCTCTGCCACGATCTTTCAAAATGTCGGATTAACAAGCAAGTTGGTGCATCACGAAGCTGGACTAGAGTAGCACAGATGTCAAGAAGACCTTGTCAACAAACTGTATCATCTCAGAGGTCATCTTGAAGGGCGCCCCTGAGCTACAGGGGCGCAATTTCACCATTTGAAAAATTCCTGTGATATGAACTCTCTTTGTAATCTCATCTTCTGACGTCGACTGTCGGAGCTCTGGGACTCAGATGACTGCATTCAATAGCTCATCGGATAGGCAGACTAGTCGTGAAAAGATTGAATGCATCTATAATCAGGAACACCAAGATCTAAATCTCCATTAAGAAGTGCGCCCTTGAGCTACAGGGGCGCAAAAGCTGATAAATGACAGGCTTCTACAAACTGCAACCTCTGGAATCTTCAAATTTTGTCGCCAGTTACCGGAGTTACGAGTCTCGGATAGCCTCGCAAGATAGCTCATCGGATAATTGGAGTAATCCTGAAGAGTTTAACTATATTCATGAGCATATGCCACAAAATTTAGACCTTCAAAAAGAAGGGCGCCCCTAGGCTACAGGGGCGCAATTTTGCTTTTCCTTGAGAAATCTTCAAAAATTGGCCATTCAAATCCTCGTCTTGGTCATTGGAATGACCATGCAAAGGTATAATCGTTGTCGTGAAATGCTCCTCCACCATGAAATGCTTCATTCTGAGTCTCTAATTCAGGTTCTGATCAATGGATACTGCCTTTGACTGACAAAACACTGACAAAACTCCATGCTTGATATTGCCCAAAAACTGTATTTGACATCATTTTAGCAAGGTTTAGACTATTTTATGCAAAATGCCTTGATGAAGCAAAAATTTTGGTTTGGGTACAACAGGAAGATATTATATATACCTTGTAGCCTTGAAGGCAAACTAATTTGTAATAGCAGCAGCTGCATGAAGATTGTAATTTTTCTTTAAGCAATAAGAATACCAATACCTTTGCCCCCTAGATGTTTCCTTGGCATATTGTCAAGGTTTTACCACGTAAATTTGTGTCTTGTTGAATGCTAATCTATTTTATCTCTTTTGTTATTTCTTCACAACTAATTTGTGTCGCAATAGTATTTTATTCTACAGGATCACATTTTTGCAACATGTGGTATCAAAACAAATTTTCTTTTGCAATGATTGTGTTAGGATTTGGTGTTTGTTTTGCAGCATCAAATGGTGAAAGTTTTGAATGCAAAGTTTGAGGTGGAGAAGTTCAATGGGAAGAATAACTATTGAGTTGTGGAAGCTCAAGATGTGTGATTTGTTGTTGGAACAAGGATTATACAAGGCATTGGTAGGCAAGTCAAAGAAACCTACGAATATGACTAATAAAGACTAGGAAGATCTAGATACAAAAGCTCTTGGCACAATTCGGTTGTGTTTAGCAGATGATGTTCTTTTCAATATTGTTGGAGAGGAAACAACAATAGTTATGGAGCAAAATGGAGTCTCTTTATATGACAAAATCCTTGACAAACTAAATATACTTGAAGAGGCAGTTGTATAATTTGCGAATGAAAGAAGGTATCAAAGTTGTTGAGCATTTAAATGTTTTCAATACTCTTATGAGTCAATTAACTAGTATGAATGTAAAAATCAAAGATGAAGACAAGGCAATCACGTTATTGTGTTCATTGTTTGAATTTTGGAATCACTTAAGTCACTTCCATTAGCTTTAGCACAATTGACACCCTTGAATTTGATTCTATTGTGGGAGCTAAAGAGGTGCGGAGGAAATCTAATACAAAAACCTCCACACCAAAAGCAATGGTGGCTAGGGATCAATCAACAAAAAAAGAGGAGGATTCAAGAGGTACATCCAAATCTAAGTCAAAAAGAAGATAGGGTAGGGGAAAATGTTGGTATTGCAACAAATCAAGGCATCTCATGAAAGATTGTCGGAAGAGGAAAGAAGACAAGGATGACTCCAAAAAGGAAGCAAATCCGGTTGAGACAAGTTCAGGTATGGTCGATGAAGTCCTATCTATTTATAATACCTTACAATACCATGAGGAATGGTTATTAGATTTTGGTGCTTCTAATCATGTGTCCACATAGGAGTTGGTTTTCTTCTTATCAAGCTATCGATGGGGGTGTGTTTTGTTGGCGTTTAAATTCGCACCTCTAGAATGCAGATTTGAAATGGACAACTATGCACAGATAAACTGCTCTTCAAATTAGGAGGGGAAGCTCCCTCTTGCTGATGTTGCGAAAGAAAGTAAACTAAAACTAAGTTGCCTATCTTTTTTGATCAGCTGCGAGCACAAAGTTTATAAAACTCAAATGTTGTAACTGAGATTTTCTGATTTGGAATTTCAACTACGACTAACTTACGCTAAAGACATTTCTATTTTCTCAAGTAAACACAGAGCAAGAGAAATAGAAATGAACAAAGTTTGATTCTCTAACAAAGTACTTAAACAAACTCTCCTTCCAACACACATCTACTTACTTTCAATGCAAGTTGAAATTAAAGATCATATAAGCATAACACAAATAATGGAAATCTGAGACATTATATCAAGGCAAAGGAGGCTCAAGACTTTATTTCTCAAACTTCTGGAACAAAGATTACACTAAACACATGCACAGAACAAGAACTTGTAGCTAAAAAGGCTTGCAAACTTGTTCTTATACAAAATAAACACCAACTACAACAACTACTTGCTAGCTAAAAGAGACTCAGCAAATCGCTATCATAAACACAATTGAACAACACTTGATAACAAATAGAAGGCACTATAGGCTCAGCATTTTGTTATCACTAGCATGGTTGAAAATAAATGAGCAAGACTGCTCTTATTTATAGCCTAAGCAGAGGAGTAGGGAACCCTAAAATCTCCTTGCTTTTACAACTAGGGTTTGCTCAGCATGCAAGCTTTATTTCTAAATCTAAAAGAAGATAACATCTAACACCTAAGAAAGTAGGAAAAGTAGGAAATGCCAACTATTACAATTTATCTTCTCTCTCTTCTTCAAAGAATGGATAAGAATTGCTCCAAGAATAGAAAGAAAGCAGAAAGAAAGCAGAAAGAAGAAAGCTATTGTAAATCTTGATTACATTTGCTAAAAAGCTGGAAACTGTGTCCCAGTTAGGTGCATCTATACCATCAATAGCAAAGTTGCGCTTTTCTAAGATATCCTCTCCATCTGCAATTGATCTCGGGAAATCTTCAACCTCATTGGCCGCTCTCTCAAACTTTGCTGACATCATGGAAATGTGACTTGGCAGAGTCATGTTTTTCCTTCATTTACTTTTGTGCATTCTTCTTACTGTACTTGTCCTTGTGCTTCTCCCATATCCTTTCACATTCGCCCTTTGAGATAGTGACACTTTCAGGCCAAGGGGGAATTGAGAAGCATTTCTCGATCATGTCAGGTTTCAAACTGCAAATCAATCTACCATCTACTAACTAGATCTCCCGAGTCGCCGAATTGTAATGCTTGATGCAAGCGATTACAAATTCAAGACTTTGAACGGATATAGGAATAGATGTTGTTGCGAGGAGTCTAGAGTGTCCAAGGTTTCTGATTGTAGTGTTGCCTGCGCTCTCCAAAGTGTGTAGATCAAACACCAGCTTGATGTGATGCAAGCCAGTCTCAGCTGTTTTGATGAAGTCATGGTAGAGAGCTGATTTGGTCTTGAAATCATTGGGAGTGTACTCCCTTTTGAAAACCTTGAACAATGACTGTAAACTCACCTAGGTTCAGACAAGCTTTGAGCAACTTTCTATTTTTAGAATGCTGGTTTTTCTTCTTCAAACGGACAAATTTTTGGAAAATTTTCTGAGATATGGGTTTTGCTCAAAATTTCATTACAAGACAACCCAGATCGTCCGTTTTTGAAAATTTTGAGTTTAGATTGAAAAAGCAAAAAACCCTAATTTCTTCAATTTTTCACGAAAAAAGTTGGCACCTGGGCTTTGTTCAGAATACAATTTGGAACAAAGCCAATTGATTAGATTTAGAAAACACTAAGGGCTGATTGAAAAAGCAGCAAACCTTAGTATGTGAAAAAAAAAAGAAGTTGTGATATGGGTTTTCTTCAGAAGATTGTTTCAAGAGGACCCAGATGATCAAATTTGCAAACTCTAATGATTTCTCTGACTTGCAAGGAAAAAGCAGCTGCTGCAACTTGAGAAAATTCATGTGTTATATGGGGACGCGTCCCCCCGTCCAAACCCTACGTCCCCGTCCCCTGTGGCTTTTCAAGGATAGGGGGATGGCAGGGGATGTCCCCCAGGCGTCCCCCCTAATTTTTGAAAACTGGGGGACGGCAAGAAACGCGTCCCAAAAAAAGGGGACGGCTGGAAAATAAGGCTAGGGGACGGCTAGGAGTCCCCCAACCGTATCGGGGACGCCCAAGCATCCCCCTTTTGTCAAAGTAAAAAATGTTTTTATTTTTGGCAAATTAAATAAAAATTGCTTGATAAATATTAAATATTTTTGAATATTTGATAAAACATTTAATTTTTAAACAAACTATTTAATTTTATTGTCAAATTAAATAAAAATTACTTGGTAAATATTAAATATTTCATTAAATAAAAATTGTTTGATAAATATTAAATATTTCATTATATTTGATAAAACATTTAATTTTTAAACAAACTATTTAATATTATTGTCAAATTAAATGAAAATTGCTTGATAATTGATAAGTATTAAATGTTTTATCAAATATTAAATATTAAATGTTTAATCAAATATTAAATATTTAATATTTAATTATATTTGATAAAAATGTTTTATCCCCATTTGAATGGCATTGACTAAATAATAAGATATTATTATATTTACTTTAGTGATTCAACCTAAAATTGAACAAAATGCTTTTATATTTAATAGTTAAGTTATTGTCATTGCTGTTAGTGTTTACCTTTATCTTTATATTGTTGTTATATCGTTGTTATACTGCTATTATATTCTATCTATGCACATATTGTCATATTGATATTGTTGCACATATTTAATATTGATATTGTTGCACATATTTAATATTTCAAATTGCTCTCTTTCTCTATCTATATATAATATATTTTTTAAAATTCATCTATATATTGGAAAATTCCTATATCACCGTCCCCCGCCGTCCCCAAAAATCTGCTCTCGAACTGCCATCCCCGAAACGCGTCCCCTGCTGTCCCCCGTCCCTGTCCCCGAAATACCGTGGAACATAGGAAAATTCTTCAAAAATTCTTCAGAAGAATGAAATGATAAAACCCAGATGGCTGAAAATTGAAAATCCTTGACCTTCTTCAAAAATTTGATGTTCTGGATGAAAAAAGCATGAAAAAGCAAGGTCTTATGTTGCTGGTCTGAAAATTATTTTTGAAAATCAACAACCTTGAGCTCTTGAATCTTGAAAGAAAACTTCAAAGTTGCTGCTCCACTTTTCTCCTTTGGACGCCACCTACAATAATGATGAAAATTGAATGGAAGAGATGTCTTAAATAGATTTAGGGCTTGAAATAGCTCTACTTTCTTTTGCTTTAATCCTCCAAAGCTTAAAATCAGCCTATTCAATGAATTTGGACATTCATCTTTCATCTTGCAATTTTGAAAATTTGAAAATTTTGACTAAGGCATGGCAAGTTGGGCGCCCTTCTTGGCTAGAGGCGCCAACTTCTCTCAGACTTAACCATTTTTCTGAGGTTTTTCAACTTTTCTCAATTTTGAACCTCTACTTGACCTCCAATCTATGGCTTCCAGGTTGGTTAGATGGACGAGTTGGATGATTCATCGTGAAGCTTGATTGATTTTGAGAAAATCACCCTGGAGGCACTTTTGGCTAAAAACTTCGTTTGATCCTTCAAAATCATCAGTGCACATTTCCTTCTAGGGCACTGAACCTTCACAGTGTTAGCCATTTTTGTATGATTTTCAAGTTCATTTCCCTTTGATCTTCTGATAAAATTTTGATTCTGGGAGCTACATTGATCCGATTAACTGGCTGTCAGTTTCGTTGGATAGCTCAATTGAATCTGATGAGGCGATCTTGGAGGCTGTGTCCACAAATTCCATTGTTTCAGACCTCAAAACCTTGGGCACCCTTTCTCTCCAGGGGTGCCCATCTTGACCAGACTTAAGACACTTTTTTGTTTCTTCATCAAAATTCCTCTTCTACAGATGGACTTGTCAGATCTAATGATCTGGGCGTCTGATTAGCTGATGGTTGGACTCGTTGCGGAGCTGAGGAGATTCTAAGAGGGGTCTTCTAGGAGTAACTTCTACAAAAATGTTCATTACAGGCATCAAAATCTTGGGCGCCCCTGGCTAGGGCGCCCAACTTCACCAAAGTCATTTTTCAATATTTTCTAATTTTTTTTGGCTTTCGAAATTTAACTCTTGTCAAACCCTCTGTTCCGCCTCCTGGATTTGACAACTACCAACTCGGATTGACGAGCTAATGGTCTCGTTGGAAAGCCTGATCAATTTTGAAGAAGTGACGTTGGAGGCTTCACTAGCAAAATCCTCCGTTTAAGCCCCTGAAACTTCAATGCCTTTCTCCTCTAGGGGCGCCCATTTGCTCTAGACTTGGAATATTTTCATATGATTTTCATCTTCAAATTTGAACCTTCATTCTATAGCTTCAGCTCGATCTAGATTTTTCGGAGATTGACCAGTCTAATGTTCTGATGGAGATATCCGCTGCGAAGCTAACTGAATTTCCAAGAGATTGAGCTCATCCGCAAACCCTAACTGCTAAATTAGGCCTCCCAAAAGACTGGGCACCTGGGGCACCGAAAGTTCCCAGACTTTGAAAATTTTCAGACATTTTCATGATTTTCATTATGTCTTTTGTTTGAAACTCGTTCATTCGATCTTGAATTCCGGGTGACTAGTTGATCTATTGGTTGCGTTGTCGAACTTGCTGCGGAGCTTAGAGGATTCTAAACAACTATGTCTAGGAGCTCAAACCCTAATTTCATCATTTGATGCTCTGAAAAGATTGGTGCCTATCTTCTTCTGGGGCGCCCATGGCTAGCAGACTTAGTCATTTTCTTGCAGATTTTTCCTTTCTTCTTTGCTCTTCATGCATGTTCATCCTCTCACCTTTTGTTCAATGCTCGAACATTGAATTTGGTACTTGGCAGCTGATTGACCTCCATTAATGACTTTTGAAGCTCCCGAAATGCTTTCTGAAATTGAAAACGCAGAATAGACCCACTAGGGCAAAACTGATCATTTCTTGATTCTGACTGCACCAGCCTAATGAGGAAGTATTTTGAGCCAATGAAAATCAATTTGAACCCTAACGGACCAACTTTCTATTTTTAGAAAGTTTTACCATTATCCATTTTGAAAGAAACCCAAAAAAAACCCAGAAAAAGTTACTATTTTTAGAACATTTCTAAAAATAATAGTTTTCCTAAAAAATAGGGATTAAAAACTGAGATCTGAGTTTTGTAGTTTTGGTCGCTCTGAGCGGACCTAAATCGTCAAATTTTGAAAATTTCACGTTTTTACCCTTCATGCAAGACATGCACACCCAAATTTTGACCTTTTTTAACAAATTTGACAAGACTTTTATTCATTTCTTCAAAATGCCTGTGTAGCAAAAATTTTAATTTGGGGTGCAACATGTTTGTAATGTCCCCTACTTGGAGTATGCCTATATTTTCCTTAAGAGACCATTACACAACATAAAATTGTTTAACAAATAATATTTCATGGCAATTTATATAATATATATTGAATTTAAGAATAAATGAACTATTAACATTTATGAAATAATTTTATATTCTACCAGTGATATGGAAAGGCTAATTTTCTTCAAGGACTAGTGCGTTGTTGCTTGGTTGTTGCAGGATATTTTCTTGGGTTTAAGGTCCCTGCCAAAACCTGGTTGTACAGGGTTGTGGATCCCTTCAAAATCTATAGGGTTGGGTTTAAGGTCCCTGCCAAAACCTTGTTGTAGTGGGTTGTTGGTCACATCAAAACCAATTGGTTCAAGATTCATGTAATTTCTTGGTCCTTTTCTGGGCAGCCTGCTGGCTGTTGGCTGGATGTTGGATGGCTACGTCCCTGTGTTGCTGTTGGGTGTTTGTGACTCTATTCTTCGGGCAGCTTGTTCATCTTTGTGTGGGTTTTGGGTCCCCTCAAAACCTAATGGTTTCAGGTCCATTCAAAACCTGTTGTTAATGGTTTCGGGTCCATTCAAAACCTGTTTTACCTCTAATCAAAAACATTTATGAAATAATGAATAACAACTTAAACTTGAATCTAATCTATAGACTCCTTTACAATAACCAATCATGGTAGGGATGGGTGAGAAACGCGTGATAGGGTGCCACAAGAGGAACATCCAACCAAGACAATTCCCTTCATCTTAGGGCCATCCAACCAAGACAATTTCTTTCATCTTAGGGACATCCAACCACGACAATTCCAATATCGCCCTTTAATATTCCTCCTTGCCATCCTTACACATGGTTGCTTAAAGGAAAAGATGCAAATTATAATAATATAAACAATTTCACTATTTTTCCTTATTAACCCATTTAGACATATCTCCCTTATTGCAAATCAGTCATTATTGAAGTAACTATACATATCTTTGCATGCCTATCAAATTATGTGTGTGTGTGTTATTGAAATAATATTTAGTAATTATTTAATTAATGCTCAATACATTGTATTATATTGTAATCTTCTAGATAAGATCGTTTCTTCGATCTTTTTCAGTTTCTTTTTATAAACTTGTTATTTTTGTATCTTTGTAAATTCTTTATATTGAAGCATGTTGCTTCTTATAAATAACATAAAATTATTTTACCATCTTGCTTTGTAATATGGCATTAGAGCAAGATGACTGAGAGGGAAAATTTTGAAATATTTTCTAGAGCCGGTTTTCTAATTTTCAAGGTTCAATCATCAAATATAAAAAATTTCTGGCTTTTTAGGCGTCTAGAGTATATTTTTGGTGAAGATTTCAATAAATCACGACTGAAAAAAAAAAAAATTGTGATTTTTTTCTGGCTATTGAAATCACATGACCTCTTAAAATTGTTTTTTCTCTCTCCATATCGCGACCTATTTTTTTCTGCCCACGACTTCTTTTTTCGCATCTGATAATGGCAGATTTCAGGGGTTTTGAGTGTGATTTCTCGTCCTCTACAAATCGTAACTCTTAAAATCTGCATTTTTCTTTTTTCCTCTTGTTTGGCCACGATTCTGACCCTGTGTTTTCTGGGTGCCCTATTCTTGTTTCTGGTTGCGTTTTGTGGTCTTTCTCCTGCGCGTTTTCTTTTTGGTGTTGTTGGGTGTGTTTTTTGAAAAGAAAAATCATGTGATTTCACCATTCTCTAGCACGATTCTCAAACTTTTTTTGGGTGCGACTTTCAATCTTTCCTGAGCACGTTTCGATCTCCCAACTCTTGTTTTTCTTCTAGTGCGATTTTGAAACCCTTCAAGTCTGTGCACGAGTACTATGTGAACTTCTGAATAAATAAATAAATAAAATATTGGCTAGGGTTTTAATAAATCCTTTGTTTTGGCTGCAATATGTGAACCGGTAACTTAGCCTTCCAAACATATAAACTTCTGATACAAAGGCTGATCAATACTTCAAAACTGAACAATACAAAAACCTGAGCACAAACCACACCATCTCTGATTGTAACAACAACTATCTAAACAAAGACAATTTGCTCAACTTTATTTTCTCAGACACATATTGCAGCCAACACACTCAATATAGACCCAGGCACCTCACTGAATCATAACACTCCTCAAAAGAGAAGCACCAAGGCTCGTCTCCCTTATACAATGTCTGAAGATATCCATCGAATAACAAAGATAAAAACTCAACAAGCTTAAACGATCCCCCTTGAACAATTTCTGATATCACCAAAAGACATCTGGACTCTATAACTTCTCACACCATTTGCTAGAAGCACATATACAACTAATAATATCAGCGATAGCATAGTATAAGGCCTACATTTTCCTTTACAACTTTTAAGCTTTGGAGACTCCTAGCACAAAGATAACGACATTTTTACTTTGCTACCCATACAATTTCAAACTCCAAGTGCTACACATTACATACTCAAAAATCTTCAACACACCATAGAAGGAATGCTGTTGATATAACTTGAGTCACCAAAAAATAAAGCACGATGCCATCCCAAAGCTTATTGCACCAAAAGAAGATGTTCAAAAACGTCAAAGCTATTGCTCGACACTATCACACACCATGAAAAGTATGTGATGCTAGCAATATCAAAAATGTCATAAAACAAGTTCAAATTTCTTCACACATCTTCCATCCCTATTCCTCTCAACGTCTTCCCCGAAAGGCTCAAGTAAAAAAAATTCACCACATAGCGCACTCACAGCCAAAATATCGTTCACAACACATTGTAGAATCGATGATAGAAATTCACGACTTCCTCCAATGATTTCAAAAACTGAGAATGCAGTCATAATCATTGCATTAACCAGCCCAAGTTGACCAATAAAGTCACCACATCCCTGAAAGAGCCGCCACACAAATAAAGAATCGCAAAAAATAAAAATAAAAACGCTGCCATAAGGAATCGAGCCTCATAAAAATATCACAACCAATATACACAATATTAAAGTCTTTATGAAGGCATTTCAGTAAAAAAAAAAAAGACCCGTTGCAAATATTAGAGGATTCAATATAAATTGAGCCACCCTCATACTTTAAAAATAGGAAATACAAATGTTGTCACTGAAGCATTTAGTCGCCTGGAATCTGACCACAAAAGAGTGAAGTCTGACCAATAGTCACCCTCCTTATTCACAAATTTAGATAATGAGAAGCCGCCCAATATCACTGAAATAAGCCGCTCCATATAATAGTCACCGGAAGCAAAAATGTCTACAATAAAAAAGCTCAGAAACCGCCTCCTTAATGCATTTGAGAGATGCTTCAAAAATATCGAGCCATCTTTTAACCATAAGCCTCCAAAAATATAATCCTGAAGCCATTGCAAAACGTGGAGGAAAAGATCCGAAACTATTACACCATTTATATGAAAAATATTCGATCAATAAAAACATATCGAGCTTGGCAAGATATTTGACCATTTTAAAAACAAACTCTGACTTTTCAACCTAACAAATATGCTGATATGGCACGTCTGGTTTATCAATCTGATTTGTCAAAAATATGCTGACATAGTAAGTAAACAGAGAGCTGAAACAGATAAGCAACCTGCTCAACCAGACAGCCAACAAGCTCAACCAAGCAACCAACTAGCTCAACCAGGCAGCCAAGCAGCTTGAGCAAGCAACCAAGCAGCTCAACACACAAACAAGTAGCTCAAGCAGCTCAAGAAGACAAGCAAGTAGCTCAATCAAACAAACACCTTGACATCAATGACAAAATATTCTAGCAGCATACACATAAATACATGTAATAGACGAAGTATACACATAAATATATGTAAGACACAAAGCATACATGTGAAAGGCTGTAATGTCCCCATTTTAGCCTATTGTTGTTTTTGGATAGTTTAGCGGTAGCCTATTCCTGACCCTCGTAGGCTAACGCAGATGGTTAGAGGGTCCTTCTTGGTAGTGATCAGTGTGTTTTCTCCTTCAGAGCTCAGTGTGGGTTCAGGTTTGGCCTTCATTTGACTCAGTTCTTCATACTTACTATTTATAGTAAGTCGCCATTTTAGGGGAGTCAGCGTTACTATATTTAGTAAGGCACCTGGACAGGTCTCAAATGCAGTGTTGACCTCTTAATCAGTTGGATGGGCAAAATATTAATTCTTTAATAAGTAATTATCATTAAAAGTACTTTAATAATAATTAAATATTATAAAGTCAAAAGTGTACTTTAATTCCGATGAGGCCATGACCCTCAATTTAAATCACTTAAAGTACATTTATTATTTAATGGATTTGGGTGCCCAAGGTTGAGGACTTATTATAAAGTTTTTAATTAAAAACCTAAAGTGGATTTTAAAAAGTAATTTAAAAGCAATTAAGAGGTCGACCTCTTTGAGGGAGTTATAAAAGGGCATCAAAGGAAATCGATTTCATTATGTTTGAACATTATAAACTTGTGTCTTTGGAGTTCATGTTTGGAGGAGGAACCAGCTAGGGTTTCTGCCATTATTGAGCCATTGGGAAGGAAAACTCTCATTGGTTGTGCAATTTTGAGGTTGTGAAACTATCAGCTGAGATTATTGCCAGAGTGTGGGCTTCATTCAGGAGTCCAAATTGAGGTTACAGGTGAAGGACTTATCCAGGGGTTGAGCAGATTGCATTGAGGAAGGATAAATCATTTGAAGCTGCCTTTATTTCTAACCTTGGCACAATTCCCAAGGTTGTACTGTTGTTGTACAGCCAAGCCGTACCATCTCTAGCCAAAGGCGTGTTCTTCACAAGCCAAACCGCTCTTTGTTTTATGCTCCATTTTCAACCTTTGGTGGCGTCTATCATTTGGGAAGGCTTGGGCGTGGATTTTAAGGTGGAGAAATCACTTCTACAAGCAGGCCGTACAATCTATGAGGTTTTCAAGTTGCTGCTATAAATTCCAAAACTTGGCTAGTTTGTTATCTCATCATTTCGAGTATGTTGAGTTGAAAAATAAAGCATTGTATATCTTTATATTCAATAAATAATATTGCAGCTCCTATATTTCATCATAGATTCAGTTGTTGCTTCAGTTATTTGTTTAATCCTTTATGCATATTTCTTGCTTGGCACTATTTTGAGAAAATATGTAAAAAAAATTGCAAAACCATCAAGAAACAAACAAACAATGAACTTTCAGCAATCAGTGACAAGGGTTAGAACCAGTAGGGCTCTTACAGTGGTATCAGAGCTTTGATCCTGCCATCTTGGAGGGTTAAAGTTTTTCATGCAGCCACAAGAAGGTGAAACACACAGGTATTATACTTGTAGAAGGGCAGCACTACAAGAAAATCGAATAAAGGTTATACAACAGGATATAATGGGTGATAGGAGGAATGGTAGCCCACCTAGAAATGAAGCTAGAAATGAGGGAAATAATGAAGAAAGAGAAGCACAAAAGACTATGAGAAACATGGCAACAGGGCAGCAACAGGATGCAGAGGCTTTGTGGGCACTTACAACAATGTTACATTAGATGAACCCTCATGGAAGACAGAATCATGAACCAAATGACAATAGGAGTGTGGTTGGGACCCCCAGGGCACAAAGAGCACCCACCCGTACTATTGATAGACCTACATTTCCTACCTTTTTGAGGGATGAGCCGGAAGAGGAAAATGTTGAAGAAGAGGGTGAGGAAATATTTGTAGATAATCTCATGGCAGCTAATGACGAATGGGAGTTGTTAACACCACAGGTTAGGGAGCGCATGAGCTTTGACAATTTGTAAGTCAGAGGAGAGAGCACTACAGATCAAGGCGAGACCGAAAGCCAAGAAACCAAAACAAAGACCTAAAACATGCTACCAACAAACTTACATTGCCTACATTTGATGGTAGTGGTAAGAGCACAGCACAATCTTGGCTTCACAAATTAGACACTTTCTTGACTCTACGACCTATGGCAAAGGAGGATGCAATCAAATATGCCACTTTACACTTGGAGAGAGAAGCTCAAGATTGGTGGTACCATGGGATGGTCACGTTGCAGCATAACCGCAGCACCTCCTACCAGGAGTTTGTTGAAAGGTTGACAAAGCACTTCGATAAGAAAGATCCAAAAACCTATTTCAGAGACCTGGCTCAACTCAAGCAAGTTGGGAGTCTAGAGGTTTACATCGGTGATTTTCAAAAGTTATTGGTTATGGTTCCCAACATTTTGGAAAAAAGATTAGTCATGTTGTTTACAGAGGGCTTATCTGAACCATTGAGAGGTTGGATAAAAGCCTTTGATCCCCCGACACTTCAGGAAGCTTTAAGGAAGGCCAAAAGTATGGAGTTTGCAGCCCCCAAAAGCAAGTCTGCTCCTAAAGATGTTACTTATTCCAGCACTGAGAATCCTTAACAATCTGCTGATAAGAAAAAGAAATCAGCAGCCATGGTGGACGAGGAGTCACAGGAGGAGTTAAGGAAAAAGAAATTATGTTACTAGTGCAAGGAACCTTACAACAGAGATCATGACTGTCCTTTGAGGCCTAAGGGAAAGGCAAATCGTTTAATGTGGGTGTATTATGAGGATTCCGATTCTGAAGTTTCCGATCAGCCAGCTGCTTTAGGGGATGATCAGGGTGGAAAAGCCTCTACAGAGTTTGGGCCTGATGGGAATTTGGCTCCTTTGGCATTTCTTGCTAATATACAGGACAAGACAACATTCAGATTCAGAGGAACAGTCAATGGACAACGTTACATTGCTATGCTTGACACTGGAGCAACGCATAACCTCATCGATGATGGGTTTGTGGCCAGCTGTAGACTTTAGACCGAGGATTTTGATGGATTCAGAGTTCGAGTTGCTGATGGATATACCCTCACGTGCACCAGGCGGATTGGTAATCTCACCTTAATGTTGAATGATTATGAGTTACAGGTTGACTTCTATGTGGTCAACATGGGTGAGATGGACATAGTATTGGGTATGAAATGGCTCCAAAACATTGGAGAATTTACCCTCAATGTACCTAAAATGGAAATGAAATTTGAGTTAAATAATCGAAAATATATGTTGAGGGGAATTGTAGATGGGAGCTTCCATTCTATCTCTTTCTGTAGGGAGATGGGCAGAAAGAGAGAGAAGGAGGTGGTTCAGGAGAAGGAGTATGAGATGATCCAGGAAGAGTTCATGTATGTTCATGGCTCCAAGGGTTCAGAGTTCTATGATTTCAATAAGCATGAAGGTAATGTTCAGTTTGTGAACAATCCCTTGTTTGAGGCAAATGCTATATCATCTCATGATAATCCACTTTTTGAGTTACATGTTGATTCCACTCTTGACCCTAGTCCTAAGATGAACATTGATCGTAGCATTTGGGATCCTTCTGGTGCATTGAAATTTCAGACAGGGCTCGCAGAGGAGTTTTATGAGGTGTACATA